>SKCR01037880.1:0-258917 GCA_019454045.1 Zanthoxylum bungeanum | reverse complement strand
TCAAATTCAAAACTAAACTAATAACATTATAAGGAGTTCTGCAGTAGGATCTCCTTACACATATCATGATCAAGACCGTCTTGGATAACGCACCATACAAACATGGAATGAATCTCCCTAGAACTCAAGACCAGAAATTTTTTGGGTACTTCTCCATGATTCTCAGAATGAAATGTTCGGACTGTCGTTGCTCACGCCTTCTCGTCTGGATACACGACAACTCTCCATGGCTTAAAGGTCCACTGTGAGTATGTTCTTTTGCTTTGGCTTAATTACTGTGTAACAAACTGAGAAGAAGAATAGGAACTTATTCTCAATTGAGGAACAAACATATAGTGTATAGATCAGAACCGAGTTTGAGTAAAAGTATAACTGAAACAAACTGATAGTATGGATTACCACCAGTGTTTGAGTGATAGTGTAACTCTTTCCTACTATAGAGACCAGAAAAAAGATCAAAACATATTTCATAATGGAGAAGATCTCCAAATACCACGATGAATCAAAGAGGAAGGAGGGCCATGAAGTATATACATAGAACTCGGGTTTTCGAGAAAGAGAGAAAATTAGTGAACACTCGTATAAGCAAACTTCTTATTTTATTTACTTTAACTTTTGAAAAACCAAACTTAATCACAAACTAAAAACCATCCCCTTTATATAGGCTGGAGGAGGAAACAGAAGGAATTTTAGTAGGACATGACCCCTACAACAAAACATAATAGTTAAAGTCTTCACATGTTGTGACTTGGGGATAGGTTCATGTAGTCATATTCTGAGTCATCAGAATCAATTGAATAACCACATAACTTTTGAACCATGCTTTATTTTTAGAAGGCTTGTAATCAAACGGGGTTGCAGCCAACTCTTCTTCAAAATCTGATAAGGGTCTTGAGAATCCTGGAATAAAGTGGAGATAGAACTAGGTCCTTCCTCCCTGAAAATAATACCAGGAGAATGATTTAGTCTTTCCTTCGGAACAAGGAATTGATGATGGTAAAACTATCACTATTTCCCACTCATTTAACTTAATATTTTGTATAGTTTCTTGAGTTTTGTGAATATTTTGATGTGTTTTGTGTTATTTTGTAGATAAATAAAGTTTCATGACATTCTGGAGGTGATTTGGAGCAAAACTGTGAAATTTGGTGAAATTTGGCAAAAAGGTATTTTGGTAATTTTTGACGTCCCGACACAAAGGGTATTTTGGTAATTTTTCCCGACACCGAAATAAAATTCAAGACATTCTGGAGGTGATTGGAGCAACTGTGAAATTGCAAAAGAGATATTTTGGTAATTTTGGACGTCCCGACGCAAAGGGTATTTTGGTAATTTTGGGCGTCTTCCACGTGTCAAGATTCAACGAGCCGTCTTTTTTAGCACACCATGCTACGTGTCGAAATTTCAGCGATTCAAAAAATAATAATAATAAAATAATAAAAATCAGAAAAATAATAAAAAAATCAAAAATCAAAAATCAAAAAATAATAATAAAAAAATTAGATTTTTTTGCCTATAATAGATTTCGAATTTTTAGTTTCAAATGTACCTCTTCCTCTGAAATCCTTATAAATAAAAGAGAGTTCTTCTTATTTGCTTCTTTTATTCAGTTATTTACGCTTTGTAGTAGTAATTCTATCCATCTATGAGGGGGTAACTTCTTTATGCTGAGGTAATAAGGTAATACTTTTACTTTTGCTATTTAGATTAATCTCCCTTAAAATATAATATATAAACTATTTAAAACCTGAATTAATAAAAAGATACCGCCATTCTAGGTCGGTTGGTTATTATTTAAACTGGTTAAACCTGACTTAATGAGGATACCGCCATTCTAGGTCGGTTGATTTAATTTAGTTCCGCCTTATGGCTGGTTATATTTCTGTTCGCCTTATGGCTGATATATTTGAATTTGACTTAATCAGGATACCGCCATTCCGGACGGTTGTTTGAAATATCACAAGTATATATATTATTATTTTATGGGAGATATCTAAATAGTATATAGTAGAAGTTATTTCCTTTTATCTTAGCATTTCATTTCTTTTTATTGCAATTCATTATTCTACAATTACTTTTCAGCAATTTCATTTTATGAATTTTAAGTTTTTATCAGTTTTAATTATCGTTGTAACTAAATTAAATATCTAGGGTTGTGATAAATCTAATATCACTGGTTTTAAAAAAAAGTTAGATTATAGTTTGGGTAATTAAAGAATATTTGTTGAGTCATAATCTTAAAGCCTTTTTATTAACTAAAAATTAATAAAATTGATTAGTTAAACTTAAAATGAACTAGACATAGGGATTTTAAGTTTAAAGACTTATACTCAACAACCTACGATCTTCTTTAAGGATAGATAAAACTTTAATAGATTTCCTTACAGGATAGGATTATACCTGTTGGGCGGGGGTTAATCATAATTGGAATTCAATCTTAATGAATCTAGGTAATTTAATTGACATAGACATATGGTTCAATTTGATTATTCTAGGTATTTGTAAATGATCTTCGAAAGAGGCTTTTACATAATTTAGTATTCCAGATTAATTAACTCAATATTTTACCCAACTATGATTTAACTACTTCATATTTAATAAGTATTGGAGAATTCCAAACCCTAGATAATTTTAATTCTCATTAATCTACTCTCAATTCTTTTTACTTGTTTTAAATTTAGAATCATCGTCATTTTAATCAAACAAATGTTAGAATCAGTAAACACTTAACCTCATAAAATTAATAGAATAGGTAATAAGTCCTCGTGGGATCGATATCTTTTATACTACTGAACGATACGTGCGCTTGCGTTTAACGTGTGTGATTACGCCAGTCAGGAAACCTCATGCCGCGGACCAAGAGAAGTGATGTGCATTAGAGCATTCTTAGGCTGATAATTATTAATGACCACAAGATGACTGAACATCTCTCTTATTAGATTATTATCTTGCAAGAGCTGAAATCAAGAATGTTTTCCATTCATAGGCCTTGATTTTGGGCAGAATAACTTAGTTACTGGATACTGAAAATGTGGTTGGTGCATGATCTAAATAGAATAGGCTTTAGATGCCTCTGAGAGAGGCTGAGACCAAAGTTGTCGTTTTTCCATCATCTGAAAAATTTCATGTCTCCACCACTGAAGATGATTGAACCATAAGGACGTCTAAACTAAAGAAGTTCTTATACGGTTGTTATGGAGATTGCATAGCAGTCAAATTGGGAAAACAAATATGTCGCGGTATAGGACTGTGAGACACCACAGACACTATAACTCATCCGAGGACATATTATGGAGGAACTAAGATAAAAACTTCCTGTAAATGACAATTTGGGTAAAATTGGAGTAGGAAAAATATCATTTTCAAGTGTTAGATTTTGATTGGAAGTGGAACAGTTGGTTTTTACATAGGTTTGGATCTGGTTAAGATTGTTAAAGATGCGATTTTGGATGGAACATTGATGAGTGGTATTTATATCACTATTTCCCACTCATTTAACTTAATATTTTGTATAGTTTCTTGAGTTTTATGAACGTTTTGATGTGTTTTATTTTATTTTGCAGATAAATAAAGTTTGGACAGCACTGGAGGCAATTGGGGCAAAACCGGACAAAAATGCGTCAACAGGGATATTTTCGTCTTTGCGCGTCGCGACGCTGGAAACACTGCGCGCCGCGACGCCCAGCGTGAGCCGAATTTGCTACATGCGCCTGGTCAACGGTCAACATTTGAGAAGTTTTGACTTTGCTAAAATGCGCCGTGCCACGTGTCACCATCACATCCCATCTGCTAACATGCGCCGTGCCACGTGTCATCATCATATGCTGCCGACACTCAGACTTGACACGTGTCGCCTCGTCATCAGCCATGTCAGCGGTCAACGAGTCAACCTTGCCACGTGTCATGCCACATCATCGTCCACGTCAGCAGGTCAACCGAGTCAACATGCCACGTCAGCCTCAGCCAATCACAACTTGACACGTGTCGCCACGTGTCGCAATCCTATTGTGCCGACAAATGCAACACACGCCTACGCCACGTCAGCGCCACGTCATCGCCACGTCATCAATGACGTCATCACAATAATTGAGAATTAGCCGCCTTGACACGTGTCGCCGTGAACAGTCAGCCGCCTTGATACGTGTCGTCTCCTCATTGTGCCACGTCGACAAATCCAGCGTCGCGACGCTGAGTCCTTGGCGTCGCGACGCTGGAACAGTGTGAAAAATTTCTATAAAACTGCGCGAATTTCAGAATTGGTGTGCCTTTCTCTCTCCATCTCTTTCTGAAGAGAGAGTCTCTCTCTAGAATTTTTATTTTTATTTTTTTATTTTTTTTATTTTATTTTTTTAATTAATTTTTTTAATTACTTTTGTAATAATAGTAATTTAATTTTTACTTTTTACTTTTTACAGTTTTTACTATTCACCATGTTGAAATAATTTCCTCAGCTAGGGTGAAAGGTAATTCTTTACTGTTACTATTTAGATTAATCTCCCTTAAAAATAATATATTAACTATTTAAAATATTGACTTAATAAGGAATACCGCTATATTGGTCGGTTGGTAATTTAATTTTAATCTGGTTAAACCTGACTAATCAAGGATACCGCCAGACTGGTCGGTTGGTAAATTTATTTTTGGTTCCGCCTTAATGGCTGGTTGGACTTAATTTGACTTAATCAGGATACCGCCAGACTGGTCGGTTGGTTAATTTATCACAAGTTTATATATTATTTTATGGGAGATATCTAAATTAGTAGTAGTAAAAGTAATTCCTTTTACCTTAGCATTTTATTTTATTGTAATTTATTTTTCAGCTTTTTACTTTATGTCTTTTACTTTTATGTTTTTACTAGTATGTGTTAGTTTTCTGAGGTTGTGATGACTTTTAATATCACCGGTTTATAAGGGATTATAAATTATAATTGGGTAATTTAAAGATTTTTTATTGAGTCTTAATCTTAATGCTTTTTTAATAACTGGCCATTATAAGATTGATATGGTAAATCTAAAATGAACTAGACATAGGGATTTTAGTTTCAGCCTTAGACTTAATAACCACGATCTTCCTTGAGGATAGATAACCCTTTAATAGATTTCCTTACAGGATAGGAATATACCTGTCGGGCGGGGGTAGCCATAATTGGAACTTAACTTAATGAATCCAGATAATTTGGTTGACATAGACATATGGTTCAATTGGGTTAAACTGGGTATTTGTGTCTGACCATCGACAGAGGCTTACACATAATTTAGTGTTCCAGGTTAATAAATCAATATATTACCAACTTTAAGATAACCACTTCATCTTTAAAATGATATTAAAAGAAATCACAACCCTAGATCTTTGTGTCTTTTGTTATTTTCCTTAGTATTTTCTTTTGTCTTTTTATTTATTTATTTATTTTGTAAAACCACTTTCAACCAATCAAACAATCATTCTCTTCTCCCTATAATTAGATATTTGTAAATAAATAGATTCAACAATTAATAACAACAGTAGGAATTAAGTCCTCGTGGGATCGATATTTTATACTACTTGAACGATACGTGCGCTTGCGTTATACGTGTGTGTTACGCCGGTCAAGTTTTTGGCGCCGTTGCCGGGGACTTATATTTCTTGAGTTGTTAATTTTGAAGCTATCTAATTTACTTGTATCTAATTTTTTTTATTTTTATCTGTAATTTTTATTTCTTTCTTTTGATTTCAGGTGACTTAAAAATGGAACATTACTGGGAGATTGAAAGATTACGTGCTTTACAAGAAGATACACCCCAAATCTGGGAGCAACAGTCCGGTTTTCTGAGGCCTGTTGAACAGCCCAATGATTATCACTGGATGCCAGAACCAAACAATACTACATTTGCTCAACAGAACTCAATGTGGAGATGTGACATATGTAATGGTGACCACCCAAGCGATTATTGCGAATACAACTACCATCCAGGGTGGCAGAACTATCAAGATCCTTCATGGTACGAAGAACCATCACATTTCACAGAATCACATTTTCCATCTTATCCACCATCTTCCTTCGATCCTTATCAACAACCAGAACCATCAGAGGAAGATCAATTGATTCACATGTTCAAAGAACAGACAGCTCAATTTGATGCACAATTTCAGAGTCAAACAGAATCCATACAGAGAATGACAGATCAGATCAGACAATTAACAGAAAACCAGAACTATATACCTCAAGAACCAATTCCAGATGACACTGATGAAGCCTTCGAGTACCAATCATTTCAATGACATTTCAACAGAGGAGAGGCTGAGCAGTATCAACAACCAGAGGTATCAGTTCAGGAACTTGAACCGGCAAAGTCTCGATTTGATTTATATTTCAGATTCTGACGAGGATGAAGCTGAAATATTTGTACCAACTGCATCAAAAATTGAGGATGAATTCTGTATCCTCAAAATGAAGATCTTGGAGAATGTTTGCACAAATGTTTGAAGAAGATCAACTTGAGCCAATCATTTCACCCAATCAGAGGATGAAGACCTAATGTCTGACTCATCTTTTCATCCTCAGGTGGAGCAGAAATAGAGCAAATAGAGGAGCAGCAACTGTCTGACTTAATAAAGATCCAGAGCATTCAGGAAAAACATCGCTGTTTTGGGGAGTCAAATCAAAGATATCACCCAGAAGCTTGACAGAATGGAATTTCCATTCCAAGTCAAACACCATACGAGACCTCCTGATTTTCTTTCTTTCTTTTCAGGTACTACTGGAGCAACAAAAGTTAAAAAGGTGGCACAAGCACTGAATGAGAAAAAATTATTTTTGCCACTTTACCGTTGGAAGAGACCCTTCAAAATCAATGCTCACGGGATTGTCTTTGATAGGACATCCAAAACGACACTGAAACCTCCTTAACATATAAAATTCAGTCACGTCTGGCTGAAGACGAAAAATTTAGCGCTAGCAGGGAGGCAACCCATGCAATTTGTTGTAATTTTTATTTATTTATTTATTTTTTTGTGTGAACTTTTTAATTTTGTGTGTTAGTTTTGCAGGAAAAATAAAAACGGAATTTTTCAGACAAAAGAGGCCAGTACAAGCGGGATTTTCAAAATAAAAATTTGACAAAATCACGAAGATACAAAGTTGATCCAGAAAGAAAAGACGGCCCGAGTAGAAGTCGTCCTATGGATTTATCTGTCGCAAGACATGGTTTTGCCAAAAAAAAAAAAAAAAAAAACCCTCAAAATTACCGAGCGTCGGACGCACGACCAATTCAGCGTCGCGACACTGGTTTGATTACAAGCCTAAACCCAGCAGCCACCACGCACAGATCACTCTCCTTCTTCACAGATCTCACCATTTTCTCTCAACCCAGCAGTCAAAATCCAACTACAACCCAATCATCACCACAACCACCATAGCCTCAAAACCAAGACTCACCTAGCCTCACCAACCGAGCAAAACCCCGTCCTCAACAGAGACCAGAAACCAAACCGAGAGCCACCACCCACCACGCACGATCCAGATCCAGCCAACTGAGACACCACCAAACGAGAGCATTTGACCGAGATCTATCAAACCCATCATCAACTTCCTCTTCGAAATCAATCACCATCACCGCAACCGCAAAAGCCGAGAACCTCCACCAGCAACCAATCGCCGAACGCATCAACAACACCGCGAGCCCGTGACCGAGCCCTTCCTTCGCCGAGTCAAAACCGAACCAGATCTGCGCCAAACCTCACCCTTGCCGAGCCGTGAACCACCAAACCGAGACCAGACCAACACCGCCGAGATCCACCAGCCACGCCACTGCCAAAAACGACCAAAGCCGAGATACCACCACCGTGAAATCCAAGACAGCATTTGACCCACGATCAAAACCATCCATGATCAGATCTGATTTTTGTGGATAATTGTGTGGTTAATTTGATAAAATTGGATGTTACAGGTTTGAAATTTTGGCAGTAAAGGGGATAATCGAAAAAAAAAAAATTTGAATGAGTTTGTGGTTGATTTTGTAAAATTGGAGGATTGTGAATTTGGAAGTTTAAGCGGTGAATAACTGGCTGAATTCTGAGTTTAGAAATTGCCAGTCGATGGAATTTTGTAGAATTGGGGGCGAAGTTTGACATTGTGGTGATTTTTGAAGTGTTAGTTAGTTTAGGATGAATTTGGGGAGATTTTAAATTTTTAGAGGAGACTCTGTCGAATTTTCTGAAAAATACCAAAGTTGGGTTGATTGGTGATAATTTTTTAGGGTGAATTTTGGGGAAAGTTTGAGTTTTTAGGGGTGATTCTGCCAAAATTTTTAATGAAAAATGGTCAAATAGCAATTATGGTAAGAACCGTAATTTGGGCATAAATCTTAAAAGGTAATTTTTCCTGTAAAATTTCAACTAATCAGGTATGATTTCTACACTCTTCTTCTACTTTTTAAGACATTGGGGACAATGTCTCATTTAGTTTGGGGGAGGGGATTTAATTGATTAGTACCTTGTTTTTAGTAGTATGTTGTTTTTATTTTTAGTTCAAAATTTTTCGAAAAAACAAAAAAAATTGAAAAATTTTCAAAAATTACAAAAATATTTTGCATTTTTTGTGTTTTATTTTGACTAAAAAGGTGGAATTGGTAAGAGATAGCCGAGTAAGGAATTTCCGCTCCTGAGACGTATCTCAAACCTATTTCGAAACAAGTTAATTTTTGTTTATTTCCTTTTTAATTATTTAATTTGTGAATTCTCCTTAACACTGACTAAATTGGATCTTCATATGTTCAGTTGACAGGTATTATGAACTTACATGGAAACATACGGACATGAGCTAAAATTGAAAAGTTTGTAATATTCCGTGCTATAGTGTTTAATTGGAGGAAGCATCTCTAAATAGTGATGGAGTAAAAAAAAAAAAAAAAAAAAAAAAAAAAAACGTCCGAGATCCGAGTTATTAAGTCTGTAAGGGTGTTTTAACACCTAGTGCCCTAAAACCAACTGGTTTGGGAATCATTGGCCCAAAGCTCGTTACATGGATCGAAGATGCTGCAAAATATATATATATATCTGAAGTCTGAGTAATTAAGTTCGTAGGGGTGTCTTAACACCTGGTGCCCTAAAGCCAACTGGTTTGGGAGCCACCGACCCAAAGCTCGCTACATAGACGGAAGGTATTGTATAAAAATAAAAAATAGAAAAAAAATCAAAGAAAAAATCAGAAAAATCAAAAAATTATTCCATTGCTACAAAAAGGTGTGAAATCTGATAGAACTTTAGGACAAAAATATTACTCTCTTATCAACTGCTGCCTTATGACTGTTGTGGGCAAAAAATGAGTTGATTAATATTTTGTTAGCTGTGTATATGAAGAATGGTAAAGAAACGGAGAATTTACTTATTCGGTAATTTAGAAAGAAACAAAACAACTAGTAACTTGGAGTAGATTTTTCACCTGATTAGTCACTTCTTTCTTTATTCCCTTTTCGCTTGTCTTTTTGCTTTTGTGTGCATTAGTTTTAAATACCTTTTTACTTTTGTAAAATGTTTGTGGGTATCATTGCTGTAAACCTTCACGAGACTACAACTCGTCCACTAGGGACACCTAGGGTTTAAAGGCTTGTTGCATATGCTAAATGCAACCGTGATCCCTACGAAAATGGCTTAGTTAAATTTTGTTATGTTATTTTTATTTTGTATTTTGCTCGAGGACTAGCAAAATGTTAGGTTTGGGGGTGTGATGAGTGGTATTTATATCACTATTTCCCACTCATTTAACTTAATATTTTGTATAGTTTCTTGAGTTTTATGAACGTTTTGATGTGTTTTATTGTTATTTTACAGATAAATAAAGTTTGGACAGCACTGGAGGCAATTTGGGGCAAAACCGGACAAAAATGCGTCAACAGGGATATTTCCGTCTTTTGCGCGTCGCGACGCTGGAACACTGCGCGCCGCGACGCCCAGCGTGAGCCGAATTTGCTAACATGCGCCTGGTCAACGGTCAACAATTTGAGAAGTTTTGACTTTGCTAAAATGCGTCGTGCCACGTGTCACCATCACATCCCATCTGCTAACATGCGCCGTGCCACGTGTCATCATCATATGCTGCCGACACTCAGACTTGACACGTGTCGACTCGTCATCAGCCATGTCAGCGGTCAACGAGTCAACCTTGCCACGTGTCATGCCACATCTTCGTCCACGTCAGCAGGTCAACCGAGTCAACATGCCACGTCAGCCTCAGCCAATCACAACTTGACACGTGTCGCCACGTGTCGCAATCCTATTGTGCCGACAAATGCAACACACGCCTACGCCACGTCAGCGCCATGTCATCGCCACGTCATCGATGACGTCATCACAATAATTGAGAATTAGCCGCCTTGACACGTGTCGCGTGAACAGTCAGCCGCCTTGATGACGTGTCGTCTCCTCAGCGTGCCACGTCGACAGATCCAGCGTCGCGATGCTGAGTTCCTTGGCGTCGCGACGCTGGAACAGTGAAAAATATTTCTATAAATACTGCGCGAATTTCAAATTTTGGTGTGCCTTTCTCTCTCTCATCTCTTTGATGAAGAGAGAGTTTCTCTCTCTAAAAATATTTTATTTTTATTTTTTTTATTTTTTTTTAGTTTGTAATTTATTTTAATTACTTTTGTAATAATAGTAATTTAATTTTTACTTTTTACTTTTTACAGTTTTTACTATTCACCATGTTGAAATAATTTCCTCAGCTAGGGTGAAAGGTAATTCTTTTACTGTTACTATTTAGATTAATCTCCCTTAAAAATAATATATTAACTATTTAAAATATTGACTTAATAAGGAATACCGCTATATTGGTCGGTTGGTAATTTAATTTTAATTTGGTTTAAACCTGACTAATCAAGGATACCGCCAGACTGGTCGGTTGGTAAATTTATTTTTGGTTCCGCCTTAATGGCTGGTTGGACTTAATTTAACTTAATCCGGATACCGCCAGACTGGTCGGTTGGTTAATTTATCACAAGTTTATATATTATTTTATGGGAGATATCTAAATTAGTAGTAGTAAAAGTAATTCCTTTTACCTTAGCATTTTATTTTATTGTAATTTATTTTTCAGCTTTTTACTTTATGTCTTTTACTTTTATGTTTTTACTAGTCATGTGTTAGTTTTCTGAGGTTGTGATGACTTTTAATATCACCGGTTTATAAGGGGTTAAATTATAATTTGGGTAATATAAGATTTATTTATTGAGTCTTAATCTTAATGCTTTTTTAATAACTGGCCATTAATAAAATTGATATGGTAAATCTAAAATGAACTAGACATAGGGATTTTAGGTTTCAGCCTTAGACTTAATAACCCCGATCTTCCTTGAGGATAGATAACCCTTTAATAGATTTCCTTACAGGATAGGAATATACCTGTCGGGCGGGGGTAGCCATAATTGGAACTTAAACTTAATGAATCCAGATAATTTGGTTGACATAGACATATGGTTCAATTGGGTTAAACTGGGTATTTGTGTCTGACCATCGACAGAGGCTTACACATAATTTAGTGTTCCAGGTTAATAAATCAATATATTACCAACTTTAAGATAACCACTTCATCTTTAAAATGATATTAAAAGAAATCACAACCCTAGATCTTTGTTTCTTTTGTTATTTTCCTTAGTATTTTCTTTTGTCTTTTTATTTATTTATTTATTTTGTAAACCACTTTCAACCAATCAACAAATCATTCTCTTCTCCCTATAATTAGATATTTGTAAATAAATAGATTCAACAATTAATAACAACAGTAGGAATTAAGTCCTCGTGGGATCGATATTTTTTATACTACTTGAACGATACGTGCGCTTGCGTTATACGTGTGTGTTTACGCCGGTCAAAAATACTTTTTATTTTCACTGGCTTGGGAGAGTTGTGAAGAAATAAAAAGTTTCAGAGGACTTGTCATGAAGACAATAGGGATAGTGTTAATGGAAGTAACAAGGTGAATGTTAGGACTTCTTGAGAGTAAATCAGGCATTAATTATGGTATCTTTTTATATGCTGGACGGTGAAATCATATTTAGAGATCATTCTTTCAGTCTCAAAAGGTGCTTATTAGGGAGAGCCTTGTTTTTGAAATCAATAATCTTTGGGAAAGATGAGTTGTCCATCCTGACAGAAAACTGGTAGCCGATCAGATGAAATTCAAACTTCTTGATCCCATAATTTACAGCAGGGGATTCTTTAATTGTTGTATGATAGTGCTTTTTTTGAGTATTTGAACTAGCCACTACTATGACCACATAAAAATTCTTTTTCATCAATCTTTTCAATCAAAATAGCTCCCCAATGATTGTTGATGGCATCTGTTTGTAAAATATTTTTTCCCGTGCTGGGAATCTTTAAAGGTGGAGGATTATGTGTTATCTACTTTAGGTTCTTTACAACTGTTGACTGAACGGGTCCCCAAGGTGGGGCCTTCTTCTTAAGCATACTGGATAGCTGGCTTGTGTCTTTGGACATATGTGACAGGAATAAGTTGAGAAAATTTACAATCCCAAGAAACTGATGTATCTATTTTTTGGTCAAGTGGTCATCAGGAAACCGAAGAGGTTCTTGTGCAGTGTGTGGACCAGGCTGATACTTTCCATCATAGAAATGCATCTAAAGGAAATTAATATTAGACTGGCCAATATGACTTCTCTTTTCTGCGAGCATAATGCCATGGGCTTGGACTATGGATTCAAGCTATTCAAGTAAACAGTAATGGGCTTTTTGGTCTTTTGAGAACAACAAAATCATCTATGTATATGAGAGCACCGTGTAGGATGGGCTCAAATATACGGGTCATGGCCTTTTGAAAAATGGATGGGACGACTTTTAGCTCAATAGGCATAACAGTCCATTAGTAATAGGCATTAGGAATGCAAAATGCGATTTTGTACCGATCCATTGGATCAATACCAAGTTGTCAAAAACTTTCTTTCAAATCAAACTTTGAAAATATATGGGCATTAATAAGGTGAACAAAAAGAGAGTTGATTTTTGGAAGAGGGAACTTATCATCTTGGAGGAAATAGTTCAAAGGCTTGTAATCAATGACTAAGCGCTCCTTTCCTCAAACTATCTCAGATCTCTTTTCCACATAAAATGCTTAGCATGCCCAACTTGACTTGGTAGGCTCAATCAAGCCTTGTTTCAATAGTTCACTGCATTTTTTCTGAGCAAGAGCAAGATCAGAAGGTGTCATCCCCGGATGTGTAGCTTTTGTGGGGTTGATGTCTTTATTAAGTTTGAATGGTAACTTAATAAAGAAATTCTAATTCTTCCATAGCGGTGTTGGATGGTTGAACTGTGAATATGATACAACAGGAATTGTGAAGCCTATTGGAAACGACTGTATAATCTGGTGGTGCGCCTGAGAGAGCAAACAACTTAGGGATGGTAGCGAAGTTTCTGACTAAACGCTTGTAGTGAATACCATCTGGAAAGATCTGGAGCAGTTTGGCTTGATGCTAAACATCACAAACCAATAAGCAAATCTTTATCTGGAAGATTCGTGCCTAAGAATGTTGTCCAAATTGTACATTCTGGGAAGAACTGAATGCCAATTGGCCTCTTGGTAATGAGATCAATTTTAAAAAATTTTCCATCTTCAGCCCTGAAAAACTCTTGATGTTCTTTCCAAAACTGTTGAGGAAGAACTGCAGGTACTCATGTGTGCACCTATATCAATAAAACCAATAACAGAAATAGGTAAGTCGTACTTGGTCAGTAGGACTTGAATCTGGATTAAAGATATTGGTATGGTTTCTTGGACAATGAGGTTTGAAGGAGTGTTTGGTGGAGGGTCTGAAGGTTGTGAACAAGATTGTGCATAATTTCAAAAGCTTTCATTGTTCAAACATGGGCTTAAACATGTCTTGACTTTCACACAGTTTTTCACGAGCTAAGAAAGCCATCTGGTGAAGTTCTCCAGAGATATGTCTCTCATTTCTCTTTGGATTTGAAGAATCTGATGAGCGGAAAATATATCAATATTTACTGCCCTTTTTACTTAATTTTGTTTAGTTTCTCGGGTTTGATGAACGTTTTGATATGTTTTATTTTATTTTGCAGATAAAATAATATCGAGTTTCAATGAAATCATTTAGGGCGAAATGTGGGTCAATTAAGGGCAATTATTGGACTTGATATTTTAATTTTGGAGATTGAAAACTTGAAAGGGCGTTTTTGATAAAGTGCAGTTTTGGAAATTCCAGTTTTACGCATCTGTCGTATTTTGGGCATAACTTTTACTCAGTTATCGGATTGAGCTGATTCAAGTGCCAGATTAAAGAAGACTCTACAACTTTGAAAGAGAAAATATTTTCGAATTCTGATGATTTCATGACCGAAATTGATGAACTATCCAGAAGTGTGTGGTGTGTAATTATTAAAGTCATTATCAATCATTTTCAAAGCAAAATATAAATTAATGAATAATTAATAAAAATTATCAAATCACCACCAAATAAGATAAGCAATTAGTGGAGCAATTATGGATTTAGTGGAGTAATTAGTGGAGAAATTAATAATGGACTTGGTAGAGAATTTGATGGATGATTTGATGGAGGCAAAATTTTGCCTATAAATACCAAGCCATTTCATTTGTAAAATTCATACTTTCTTTTTGAAATTCCTTAAGAATAAATAAGAAGATTGTATCTAGTTTGTTTATTTACAACTTTCAGTAATTAATTTTCGCTTTCGCTTTCGCATTTTCTTTTCTTTACTTTTCAGTTTTTACTTTCCGTAATTTACTTTTACGCACATCACTTTCCTTTCTTTACTTTTTTAGTTTTTATTTTTCAAGCAATGAGGAGGTAATTCCCCCTTGCTGGGGTGAAAGGTAAAGCTTTTATTATTGCTATTTAGATTAATCTCCCTTAATTATAATATATAAACTATTTAAAATCTGACTTAATGAGGATACCGTTATATTGGTCGGTTGGTAATTAATTATAAATTGATTTTAACCTGACTAAATATGGATACCGCCTGGTTGGTCGGTTGGTAATTAATTATTAATTTGACTTAATCAGGATACCGCCTATATGGCTGGTTGGTAATTATCACGCAAATTTAATATATTATATTAAGGGAGATATCTAAAATAGTAGTAATAAAAGTTGATCCTCTAACCTCAGCATTTTCTTTTATTGTACTTTTACTTTACTTAATTTCAGCAATTTATTTTTCAGATTTTTTTTTTCACTTTTTACTTTTACTTTATTTACTTTTCAGCAATTTACTTTTCAGCAATTTATTTTTCAGCAATTTACTTTTCAGTAATTTACTTTTATTTATTTTTTTACTTTTACTTTTACTTTTACTTTATTTACTTTTCAGTAATTTACTTTTCAATATTTATTTTTCAGCAACTTACTTTATGTCTTTTATTTTATTTAAGTTTTTACTACCTGTAAATATGTGTCGTAACTAAGCCAGTTATCTGGGGTTGTGATGAAATCCAATATCACTGGTTTATAAGGGGTTAAATTATAGTTTGGGTAATATAAAGATTTATTTATTGAGCCTTAATCTTAATGCTTTTTATTAACTAGCTATTAATAAAATTGATTAGGTAAACTTAAAATGAACTTGGAAAATGGATTTTAGGTTAACGACCTTAGACTCAATAGCCCACGATCTTCCTTGATGATAGATAACCCTTTAATAGATTTCCTTACAGGATAGGAATATACCTATCGGGCGGGGTAACAATAAATGGAACTTAAACTTAATGAATCCATGTAATTTGGTTGATATAGACATATGGTTCAATTGGGTTATACTGGGTATTTGTAATCGTCCATCGGAAGAGGCTTTTACATAATTTAGTATTCCAGGTTAATAAATTAATATATCACCCAACTGTAAGATAACCACTTCATCTTTTAAAAAGATATTGGAAGGATTCACAAACCTGGATAGTTTTATAAATTTGAATTTTCTTCAATCTATTTTCATGAAATTTTATTTATTTATTTTAAGTTTTAAAGTCACCACCCAATCAAACAATCAATTTATTAGATATTTGTAAACATTTGACCTCATAAAAAATTAATATCAAAGGTTTTAAGTCCTCGTGGGATCGATACTTTTTATACTACTTGAACGATACGTGCACTTGTGTTATATGCGTGTGTGTAAGCACCGGTCAAGTTTTTGGCGCCGTTGCCGGGGACTTAATTATCTTTTACTATTAGTTTACGGGTTAGATTCATTACTTGTATCTAATTTTTCTTTTTACTTATTGTATTTGTTTTCACTTGTTTTAGGTTCTCAGACACTTTATGAGACGAACCAGAAGCTTTGAAATCCGTCCGCTTGACCCAGAGATTGAAAGAACTATCAGACAATTAAGAAAGAAAAGGCGATGGACAGAACTATTCCAGTGGTAGATAGCCTCATTTCTTGTATTGTACTTCCTCCCTTACCAGAAAATACGAGTGACATCAAAACTTGCATTCAGATGATTCAACAATCAGTTCAGTTTGGGGGGAATACAACTGAAGATCCTAATACCCACATCAGCAACTTCCTGGAAGTTTGCGGCACTTTCAATTACAACCGAGGAGCTGAAGAAGCTATGAGACTGTGAGTTTTCCCATATTCCTTGAAAGATAAAGCAAAAACTTGGCTACATTCACTACTAGCAGGTTCCATCACAACTTGGAACACTCTAGCCACTAAATTCCTTACAAAATACTTTCCATCGGCCAGAACTGCAAAGTTGAGGAATGACATCACATCCTTCGTGCATCAAGATTCAGAATCCCTCTGCGAAGCTTTGGAAAGATTCAAGGATTTGCTTCGGAAATGTCCTCACCATGAAATTGCAAAATGGCAACAAGTCCAAACCTTCTACAATGGACTTTCTGGAATAATGAGAACCACAATTGATGCCGCTGTTGGAGGAGCACTAATGGCCAAAGGAGAAGATCAAGCTTGGGACTTAATAGAAGAAATGGCCAACAACAATTCTTTGTGGCCAACAGAAAGGAGCATGATCCAAAGAATCGCAGGAATTTATGTAGTTGGAGCCAACACGGCACTGAATGCCAAGCTGGATATGATTTGTAAAAATCTGGAAACTCTTAACATGAAGGTTAATGGTGGATCCACAAGTTCATCATATGGAGGAGCACCATAACCAGTTCAGCAAGAAGAGACGGTTGATGAGTGGTAAATATATCACTTTTTCCCACTCATTGGACCTAATATTTCGATTAGTTTCTCGAGTTTTGTGAACGTTTTGATGTGTTTTTGTTTATTTTGCAGATAAAAATAATATTTGGACTTAATGGAATCAACTCGGGGTTAAAACGATGAAATTCGGAGGAAAAATGGTCAAAAATGAAATTTTACTATACGCGTCACGAAATGGAGTCGAAATTCCAGTTTTGCGCATGTTTCGTATTTTGACCATAATTTTTTCATCCGATGTCCGATTGAGCTGATTCAAGTTACAGATTAAAGAAGACTCAAAGATATACAACTTTTAAAGTCAAAATAATTTCGAATTCGGAAGTTTTCATGGCCGAAATTGATGAACAATATAATATATTTTGAGTATCTACTATAGTCATTTACAAAATGTAAAATAAAATTAGTAAATAAAAAAAAGTAAAAATTGTCAAAATTCCACCAAACATGCTTGCATGCTTGGTGCCATGTTGATGCCATGTTTGGTGCCATGTTTGGTGCCATGTTTGATGCCATGTCTTGTGGCATGTTTGGTGGAGTGTTTGGTGGAGCAATTCGTGGAGCAATCGGTGGAGAAATTGGTGGAAGCCTTTAGGTTTTTCTATAAATACCAAGCCATTTCATTTGTAATTCTCATGCTTTCCTTAGGTTTTTTTAAGGAATTTAAGGATTGCATCTAGTTTATATTTATTTTAAGTATTTAATTTATGTATTTTTAATTTCAGTAATAGCAGTAGTTCTCTTCTTCTACTCCCTTCTTTAATGTTTAGTAGTTAATTTTCCGCTGGGGGAAGGGTGAAGCTTTTATAATTTTAATTTAGATTAATCTCCCTTAATTATAATATAAAATTTATTATTCACATTAAAAAGGAATTACCGCCTTAATGACTGGTTTTATTTATTTTGTATAAAGTGGCACCGCCTATATGGCTGGTTTTTAGGTGACAGATAATTACCGCCTATGTGGCTGGTTTATGTTTAAATAGTATTACCGCCTTAATGGCAGGTTGGACTTCATTTAAATCTGATTTAATAAGGAATACCACCTATATGGTCGGTTGGGCTAATCATTGTTAAATTCTATATTATATTATGGGAGATTTCTAAATTATAAATAGTAAAAGTGGATCCCCCAACCCCCAGCATTTTATTTTTATTCTAGGGAAGTGATGAAACACAATATCCACACACTTAATAATTGATTTTCTTTTTATGGGTAGTTCTTTAGTTTGTTTATTGAGTCTTAAGCTTAATGCGTCTTGTTAACTGGCCATTAATAAGATTGATGGGGTAAATCTAAAATGAACTAGACATAGGGATTTTAGGTTTCAGCCTTAGATTCAATATCGCACGATCTTCCTTGAGGATAGATAACCCTTTAATAGATTTCCTTACAGGATAGGAATATACCTGTCGGGCGGGGGTAGCCATAATTGGAACTTGGTCTTAATGAATCCAGGTAATGTGGTTGAATTAGGAATATGATTCAGTTGGGTTATACTGGGTATTTGCGTCTGACCATCGAAAGAGGCTTTTGTATAGTTTCGTGTTCCAGGTTAGCAAGTTAATTAATTACACATGGATAAGAGAGTCAATTCACCTTTAGGAAGATATTGTGTGAAGTCACGACCCTAGATCTTTTTGAGTCTTTTGTTATTTTCCTTAGTATCTCCTTTAGTTTATTTTATTTTTATTTTAATTAAGCAATTCCACATTCAACCAACCAAAGCAATCAATTCCCTTCTCCCTACAATTAGATACCTGTAAATAAATAGATTCAACAATTAATAACAACAGTAGAAATTAAGTCCTCGTGGGATCGATATTTTTATACTACTTGAACGATACGTGCGCTTGCGTTATACGCGTGTGATTACGCCGGTCAAGTTTTTGGCGCCGTTTCCGGGGACTTATATTTCTTGAGTTATTAATTTTGAAGTTATCTAATTTACTTGTATCTAATTTTCTTTATTTTATCTCTAATTTTTATTTATTTCTTTTATTTTTCAGGTGGTTGAAAAATGGAACAATACTGGGAGATTGAGAGATTACATGCTTTACAAGAAGATACACCCCACATTTGGGAGCAACAGTCTGGTTTTCTGAGGCCTGTTGTCCAGCCCAATGACTATCACTGGGTGCCAGAACCAAGCAATACTACATTTGCTCAACAGAACGCAATGTGGAGATGTGACATATGTAATGGTAACCACCCAAGCGATTATTACGAGTACAACTACAATTCAGGGTGGCAGAACTATCAGAATCCTTCATGGTATAATGAGCCATCACATTTCACAGAGCCACATTTTCCATCTTATCCACCATCCACCTATGATTTTCATCAAGAACCAGAACCATCAGAGGAAGAATCATTGGTTGACATGCTCAAAGATTGGTTCGAGAAACGGGACGAAAAGTTGGATGAAATGCTCGAAACATATCAGAACCAACTTGAAAGTGTTCAGAGACAATCAGAATCTATTCAAAGGATGACAGATCAAATGAGACAATTAACAGAAAATCAGAGCTGCATACCTCAAGAATCATTTTCAGATGACACTGATGAAGCCTTCGAGTACCAATCATTTCACGATGAAACTTCAGTAAAGGAGGAGGCTGAGCAGTATCAACAACCAGAGGTATCAGTTCAGGAGCCCAAACCAGCAAAAGTCTCTATTTGACTTTTATTATTCAGATTCTGACGAGGATGAAGCTGAGTTGTTTGTACCAACTGCATCAACAATTGAGGATGGAATTCTGTATCCTCACAACGAAGATCTTGGAGATTGCATTGCAATGATGTTTGAGGAAGAATTACCAATCGCAGAGGATAAAAATGTACAGATAGAGACATCGTTACATCCTCCGGTAGAAGATCTTGGAGATTGTTTTGCAATGATTTTTGAAGAAGATCTACCCGAGCCAATCATTTCACCTGAATCGAAGGATGAAGACCTAATGTCAGACACATCTTTTCATCCTCAGGTGGAGCAAGAAGCAGAGCAAATGGAGGAGCAAATGTCTGATTTTATTGAAGATCCAGAGCATTCAGGCGAAACATCACTGTGTTGGGGAATACAATTTAGAGAAATCACCCAGAAGCTTGACAGAATGGAACTCCCATTCCAAGTCAAGCACCATACGAGACCTCCTGATTTTCTTTATTTCTTTTCAGGTACTGTGGGAGTGACAAATTTTAAGAAGGTGGCACGAGCACTAAATGGTACAAAATTATTTTTGCTACCTTACCGTTGGAAGAGACCCTTCAAAAGCAACGCTCATGGGATTGTCTTTGATCGGACATCCAAAACGACGCTGAAACCTCCTTGACAGATGGATTTCAGTCACGTCTGGCTGAAGACGTAAAATTTAGCGCTAGCAGGGAGGCAACCCATGCAATTTTTGTTGTAATTTCTGTTTTCATATTTTGTGTATACATGTTGTAGAACTTTTTAATTTTGTGTGTTATTTTTGTAGGTAAAAGCATAAATGGAGCATTTTTAAGACAGAATGAATGGTGTTTGCAGATCGTAAAGATGAATGATAAATCATGAGTGATGGCTGAGTAAGGAATGAATTCTTGAAACGCATCCTCATGAATTTATACTAGCGAGTGGCGTATTGAGTACACAATTGTGTTGCCTTAATTATTGCTTTGATTTGCTTTTCTTTTATTTTTATCTTTATTTTTGCCGACAAGATTTATACTTTTTGACTTCTCACGATTTATTTTAACGTTCTTGTAATAATTGTCATTTGGCAGATACTAGTGCAATTATTACTCACCCTTTTCAGGATCTATAAATTCAGCCCGTCATTTCTCTCTTCGACACATCCAAATACACATCTAAATAAGAGAGAGAAAATGGAAGCAACATCACAGCAACGCTTCAAGAGAATTTATGTTTTCTGTGGATCTAATTCTGGTAATAAACCAGAATTCATCGAGGCTGCGAAGGAATTGGGGCTAGTCATGACAGAACGTAATATGCACCTAGTATATGGCGGTGGCAATCTTGGATTGATGGAAAGCATTTCAAAAGCCGTTCAGGAAGGTGGCGGTCATGTTTTGGGAATCATTCCAAAACCTTTGGCAGACGAGCACTTAATTGGACAAACAAATGGAGATGAGCGCATTGTATCGAGTATGTCTGAACAGCTCCGAGAAATGGTCAATACTGCAGACGCTTTCATTGCGTTACCAGGAGGGCTCGGAACATTTGAAGAAATATTCACTGTGGCATCATGGGCGCACTTGAATATTCATCGGAAGCCCATTGGTTTATTCAATATTGAACATTTCTTCGACTTTTTGTTTGTATTTCTTGAGGAAGCCAAGAGACAGGAATTCGTCACCAAATCCGTACAAGATATTTTTCTGACAGCGAAAAAGGCAGAAGAACTAATCGACCAAATCCTTGCCTTTGAACCGAAGGTCGACCCCATTCTCTACAAATTGGACTGGTCAGACAACGATCGTGGTAAGAAGCGAAAACTGAACATAGATCTTAATCGGTAGTTCAGCTAACCAGGTACGATTTTCTAAATTCTTCTTTTACCGTTTAAGACATTGAGGACAATGTCTCATTTAGGTTTGGGGGAGGAATTTAGTTGGTTAGTATCTTGTTTTTATTTTTTAGTAAAAATTTTATTATGTTGTTGTTTTTATTTTTTAGGCCAAAATTTTTCGAAAAATACAAAAAAAAAATTGAAAATTTTTCAAAAATTACAAAAATATTTTTTGTGTTTTCATGTTTTTATTTTGACTAAAAAGGTAAACCATTTTCGAAATAAGTTAATTTTTGTTTATTTCCTTTTAATTATTTAATTTGTAAGTTCTCCATAAAACGGACTAAAAAGGATCTTCATATGCTTAGTTGGCAGGTATTATCAATATGCATAGTAACATACAAACATGAGGCGTATTTGAAAAGTTTGTAATATTCCGTGCTCTAGTTTAATTGGAGGAAGCATCTCTAAATAGCAATGGAGTAAAAAAAAAAAAAATCTGTTGTTCAAAAATAAAACATCTAAGATCTGGGTTATTAAGTCTGTAAGGGTGTTTTAACACCTAGTGCCCTAAAACCAACTGGTTTGGGAGTCACTGGCCCAAAGCTCGCTACATGGATCAAGGATGCTGCAAAAATATATTTATATCTGAAGTCTGGGTAACTAAGTCCTTAGGGGTGTCTTAACACCTGGTGCCCTAAAGCCAACTGGTTTGGGAGCCACCGACCCAAAGCTCGCTACATAGACAGAAGATATTGTATATAAATAAAAAGTCAAAATCAGAAAAACAAAGAAAAAATCAGAAAAATCAGAAAAATTATTCCATTGCTACAAAAAGGTGTGAATCAAAATCAGAAAAACAAAGAAAAAATCAGAAAAATCAGAAAAATTATTCCATTGCTACAAAAAGGTGTGAAATCTGATAGAACTTTAGGACAAAAGTATTACCCTCTTATCAACTACACTTATGACTTTTGTGGGCAAAAATGAGATTGATTAATATTTTGTTGGCTGTGTATATGGAGAATGGTAAAAATAATCGGAGAATTTACTTATTCGGTAATTTAGAATGAAACAAAACAACTAGTAACTTGGAGTAGAAGTTTCACCTGACTAGTCACTAACTTCTATTTTCTCTTGTCTTTTTGCTTTTGTGTGCATTAGTTTTAACTAACTTTTTACTTTTATAAAACGTTTGTGGGTATCGTTGCTGTAAGCCCTCACGAGACTATAACTCGTCCACTAGGGACACCTAGGGGTTTAAAGGCTTGTTGCATACGCTAAATGCAACCGTGATCCCTACGAAAGTGGCTTAGTTAATTTTATTTCTTTATGTATTTTATTTTCTGTTTTGCTCGAGGACTAGCAAAATGTTAGGTTTGAGGGTGTGATGAGTGGTAAATATATCACTTTTTCCCACTCATTGGACCTAATATTTCGATTAGTTTCTCGAGTTTTGTGAACGTTTTGATGTGTTTTTGTTTATTTTGCAGATAAAAATAATATTTGGACTTAATGGAATCAACTCGGGGTTAAAACGATGAAATTCGGAGGAAAAATGGTCAAAAACGAAATTTTACTATACGCGTCACGAAATGTAGTCCGAAATTCCAATTTTGCGCATGTTTCATATTTTGACCATAACATTTTCATCCGATGTCCGATTGAGCTGATTCAAGTTTCAGATTAAAGAAGACTCAAAGATCTACAACTTTTAAAGTCAAAATAATTTCTAATTCGGAAGTTTTCATGGCCGAAATTGATGAACAATATAGTATATTTTGTGTATCTACTATAGTCATTTACAAAATGTAAAATAAAATTAGTAAAATAAAAAAAGTAAAAATTGTCAAACTTCCACCAAACATGCTTGCATGCTTGGTGCCATGTTTGATGCCATGTTTGGTGCCATGTTTGGTGCCATCTTTGATGCCATGTCTTGTGGCATGTTTGGTGGAGTGTTTGGTGGAGCAATTCGTGGAGCAATCGGTGGAGAAATTGGTGGAAGCCTTTAGGTTTTTCTATAAATACCAAGCCATTTCATTTGTAATTCTCATGCTTTCCTTAGGTTTTTGTAAGGAATTTAAGGATTGCATCTAGTTTATATTTATTTTAAGTATTTAATTTATGTATTTTTATTTTCAGTAATAGCAGTAGTTCTCTTCTTCTACTCCCTTCTTTAATGTTTAGTAGTTAATTTTCCGCTGGGGGAAGGGTGAAGCTTTTATAATTTTAATTTAGATAAATCTCCCTTAATTATAATATAAAATTTATTATTCACATTAAAAAGGAATTACCGCCTTAATGGCTGGTTTTATTTATTTTGCATAAAGTGGCACCGCCTATATGGCTGGTTTTTAGGTGACAGATAATTACCGCCTATATGGCTGGTTTATGTTTAAATAGTATTACCGCCTTAATGGCAGGTTGGACTTCATTTAAATCTGATTTAATAAGGAATACCACCTATATGGTCGGTTGGGCTAATCATCGTTAAATTCTATATTATATTATGAGAGATTTCTAAATTATAAATAGTAAAAGTGGATCCCCAACCCCCAGCATTTTATTTTTATTCTAGGGAAGTGATGAAACACAATATCCACACACTTAATAATTGATTTTCTTTTTATGGGTAGTTCTTTAGTTTGTTTATTGAGTCTTAAGCTTAATGCGTCTTGTTAACTGGCCATTAATAAGATTGATGGGGTAAATCTAAAATGAACTAGACATAGGGATTTTAAGTTTCAGCCTTAGATTCAATATCCCACGATCTTCCTTGAGGATAGATAACCCTTTAATAGATTTCCTTACAGGATAGGAATATACCTGTCGGGCGGGGGTAGCCATAATTGGAACTTGGTCTTAATGAATCCAGGTAATGTGGTTGACATAGGAATATGGTTCAGTTGGGTTATACTGGGTATTTGCGTCTGACCATCGGAAGAGGCTTTTGCATAGTTTCGTGTTCCAGGTTAGCAAGTTAATTAATTACACATAGATAAGAGAGTCAATTCACCTTTAGGAAGATATTGTGTGAAGTCACGACCCTAGATCTTTTTGAGTCTTTTGTTATTTTCCTTAGTATTTCCGTTAGTTTATTTTATTTTTATTTTAATTAAGCAATTCCACATTCAACCAACCAAAGCAATCAATTCCCTTCTCCCTACAATTAGATACCTGTAAATAAATAGATTCAACAATTAATAACAACAGTAGGAATTAAGTCCTCGTGGGATCGATATTTTTAACTACTTGAACGATACGTGCGCTTGCGTTATACGCGTATGATTACGCCGGTCAACGTTGAACTATGTCAATAATTTCAATAGACAGGGGAACAATCCATATTTTAACACCTACAACCCAGAGTGGAGGAATCATCCTAACTTTTCATGGAGCAACAATTCAGGGCAAAAGAACAACCCACCACCTGGATTCCAGCAACAGAACTATCCATCACATGGATTCCACC
This sequence comes from Zanthoxylum bungeanum, assembly GCA_019454045.1. Taxonomy (NCBI): domain Eukaryota; kingdom Viridiplantae; phylum Streptophyta; class Magnoliopsida; order Sapindales; family Rutaceae; genus Zanthoxylum; species Zanthoxylum bungeanum. Next base: position 233,730 of record SKCR01037880.1, on the reverse strand, counting down.
AGCAGAACAAAGGCCAGGAGCATGAAAAAGAACTAGAAATGAAAGAATGGTTTGTAGAGATGTTCAAAAAGCAAGAAGAAAAATACGATACTATATTTCAAGCCCAAACAGCATTCAATCAAAGTCAATAAGCTTCTATCAAAGCACTGGAGAATCAGATTGGACAACTGGCCAATGCTCAGAGTTACAGACCGCCAGGTACCCTTCCTAGCAATACTGAACCAAATCCAAGGAACATGGGGAAGGAGCAATGTCATGCCATCATATTAAAGAGCGGTAAAGAAATCAACAAAGATGTTGGAGTCAAAACAACTGTTAAGGAAGTTCCAAAAGAAGCAGAGCAATAGATAGAGGAAAAGAAGCAAAGAAAAAAGAACAAATCACTCCACCTCCACATTTTCCACAATGTCTCTGATGAGTGGTAAATCTATCACTATTTCCCACTCATTTAACCTAATATTTTGTATAGTTTCTTGAGTTTTGTGAATATTTTGATGTAGGGAACGCCTTCCCCTCGCGCAGCGGAAGCGGTTAGGCTCAGGAATCGGACTTGAAAATTTTTTCTACTCTTCCCTTGCTTTAGCCGCACCTTACCAGTGATTTCACTGATGTTTTGGACAAACTTTCAACTCCAGAATAGCCCCGAAACAGTCCCCGAACAGCCCTTGAACTGCAGTGCAAAAACTGGACTGTTTTGGACACTAGATGGGCGCAGATACACCCAACTTCAGGTCTGATTTGCGGCACTTGTAGGTCTGTTTCAGATATGATTTTTCTCCCAAAACAATCCTAATACAGGCCTTAAGATATCCTAAAGTGTTTCCCAAAAACCCGAATGAAAATCAAACAAAACGGAGCTCCCTGAACCTCCCAGATTTGCGCAAATCACTATGCCTCAGGGAGGTGGGGCTGCAGATTCAAGAGGGATTAGGGGATGTTTTCCAACGTCACGAGGTCTTTCGAACTATGTCTCGACACTAACGGAGGGTATTGTGGGCTACACTCACTAGAAAATCTCTAAACGGTTTAGAGAACGATCACTCACACCGAAGAGAGATCTCAACGTTTGAGAGCTCGGAGAAGGAGATGGAGGCGAGGGTTTTTTCCAATGGTTGTCTATAAAATTAAATCATAATTTTCTTTTATACTTATGGTTAATTTGTTTCATAAAAAAATCAACCACTAGTTGACCGGCGTAAACACACACGTATAACGTAAGCGCACGTATCGTTCAAGTAGTATAAAAATATCGATCCCACGAGGACTTAAAACCTTTTTTATTAATTTATGGGGCCAAATGATTACTAGTATCTAGCAGGTTGTTTGATTGATTGATTTGAAATAGCGATGATTCTAAATTTAAAACAAGAATATAAAAGTGCGTGAAAATATGTTGATTAAAAATCCAAATTTATAAAACTATCCAGGGTTGTGATTTATTCCAATATTAATTAAAAGATGAAGCGGTTATCTTATAGTGGGGTAATCTATCAATTTATTAACCTGGAACACTAATTCATGTAAAAGCCTCTTCCGATGGTCAATTACAAATACCTAGTATAATCCAATTGAACCATATGTCTATGTCAACCAAATTACCTAGATTCATTAAGATTAAGTTCCAATTATAGCTACCCCCGCCTCAACAGGTATATTCCTATCCTGTAAGGAAATCTATTAAAAGGGTTATCTATCCTCAAGGAAGATCGTGGGCTATTGAGTCTGAGGTCATAAACTTAAAATCCCTATGTCTAGTTCATTTTAAGTTTACCTAATCAATTTAACTAGTGGCCAGTTAATAAAAAGCATTAAGATTAAGACTCAATAAATAAATCTTTAAATTACCCCAAATATAATTTAACCCCTTATAAACCGGTTATAATGAAATTCATCACAACCCCAGATACTAACTTAGTTACGACACATAACTAGGGCTAATGAAAAAGACATAAAATAAATACTGAAAAATAAATGCGGAAAATAAAAGCGGAAAAGTAATTAAAAATAAACTGCCAAGATAAAAGGAATTACTTTTACTAACTACTAACTTAGATATCTCCCTTAGTACAACATATTTACTCGTGATATTTTTAAACCAACCAGCCATATAGGCGGTAACCAGATTAAGTCAATATTAAGTCCAACCAGCCATAAAGGCGGTAAAATGAAAGCGGTAAATAAATTTAAGCCCACCGACCAATATAGCGGTATTCCGTCTTAAGTCAGGATTAATCCGGTTTATAATAAAAGCCCACCGACCAATTTAGCGGTATTCCTTTATTAATCCAATTTTAAATGGTGAATATGTTGTGTCTAAGGGAGATTAACCTAAGATAGTAACAGTAAAAGAATTACCTTCACCTCGGCAGGGGGAAATTACCTCCTCATGGTTGAATAGTAAAAATGTAAAAAGTAAATAGTAAAAAGTAAATTACTATTACTATTGAAATAGTAAAAGGTAAATAGTAAAAAAAATTACTATTACTATTGAAATAGTAAAAGTACTACTATTACAAAAAGAAACTACTATTACTATTACAGAAACTGTAATAAAAAGAAATTAGAAAGAAAACTCCCTATTTACTTGAGAGGATTTAGAGGAAAGGTACATTGAAAACTGAAATCTGAAGCCCTATTTATAGTCGAAATTACTGTTTCAGCGTCGCGACGCTGGGTCACTTCAGCGTCGCGACGCGGGCTACAGTGACACGTGTCACACACGCTGATTGGCCGGCTGAAATCTTATCCGAAAAAGGCGGCTGAGCTTCAATTATTATGCTGACGTGGCGCTGACGTGGCGCTGACGTGGCGACACGTGGCGATTGCGAATGTCGGCACCGTAGGATTGCGACACGTGGCGCCACGTGTCACGTTCTGATTGGTTGATGATGATGTGGCACGTTGACTTCGTTGACCGATGACGTGGACGCTGACGTGGCATGACATGTGGCAAAGTTGACTTTTGACTTGCTGATGTGGCTGATGATGTGGCGACACGTAGGATGACACGTGGCGACACGTGGCGATGACGATTGTCGGCACCGTTGGATGAGCGTTACGTGGCACGGCGCACGTTAGCAAGTCCGTTGTGATGGTGACACGTGGCATGGCGCACGTTAGCAAAGTCAAACTTTTCAAATTCTGACCGTTGACCGACGACGTACGTTAGCAGATCCGGCGCAGGTTCAGCGTCGCGACGCTGAGTATTTGGTGTCGCGACGCGAAGTAAACTCAATTTTCCAGTTGACCCATTTTTGTCCGTTTTGTCCCCAGATTGCCACCAGTGCTTTCAATTCATCTCAAATGCTTCCTAATCTTTATTTATCTGCAAAACAACAACAAAACACATCAAAACGTTCTCAAAACTCGAGAAACAATACAAAACATTAGGTCAAATGAGTGGGAAATAGTGATGGATTTACCACTCATCACACCCCCAAACCTAACATTTTGCTAGTCCTCGAGCAAAACATAAAATAACATAAAAATAAAATTAACTAAGCCACTTTCGTAGGGATCACGATTGCATTTAGCGTATGCAACAAGCCTTTAAACCCCTAGGTGTCCCTAGTGGACGAGTTGTAGTCTCGTGAGGGCTTCCAGCAATGATACCCACAACATTTTATAAAAGTAAAAAGTTAGTTAAAACTAATGCACATAGAAGCAAAAAGACAAGCGAAAAGAGAATAAAAGAAGTTAGTGACTAATCTGGTGAAACTTCTACTACAAGTTACTAATTGTTTTGTTTCTTTTTAAACTACCGAATAAGTAAATTCTCCGATTATAATTACCATTCTCCATATACACAGCTAACAAATATTAATCAACTCATTTTTGCCCACAACAGTCATAAGTGCAGTTGATCAGAGGGTAATATTTTTGTCCTAAAGTTCTATCAGATTTCACAACTTTTTGCAGTGATGGAATAATTTTTCTGATTTTTTCTTTATTTTTTTGATTTTGATTTTTTATTTATAAACAATATCTTCCGTCTATGTAGCGAGCTTTGGGTCGGTGGCTCCCAAACCAGTTGGCTTTAGGGCACCAGGTGTTAAAACACCCATACGGACTTAGTTACCCAGACTTCAGATATATATATATTTTCTACAACATCTTCGATCCATGTAACGAGCTTTGGGCCAGTGACTCCCAAACCAGTTGGTTTTAGGGCACTAGGTGTTAAAACACCCTTACAGACTTAATAACCCGGATCCTAGATGCTTATTTTTGTACATCAGATTTTTTTTTTTTACTCCATCACTATTCAAGATGCTTCCTCCAAGTAAACTATAGCACTGAATATTACAATCCTATCAACATTACAGCTCATGTCCGTATGTTACTATGTATGTTGATAATACCTGCCAACTAAGCATATGAAGAGTCATATTAGTCCGTTTTATGGAGAATTTACAAATTAAATAATTCAAAAGGAAATAAACAAAAACTAACTTGTTTCAAACAGGTTTGAAATACGTCTCAGGAGTGGAAATTCCTTACTCGGCTATTTCTTACCAATTTCACCTTTTTAGTCAAAAACACACAAAAAATGCAAAATATTTTTGTAATTTTTGAAAATTTTTCATTTTTTTGTATTTTTCGAAAAAATTTGGACTAAAAATAAAAAAAACAACACAAAAATTAAAAACAAGATACTAATCAACTAATTCCCTAAAAACAAGATACTAATCAACTAATTCCCTCCCCCAAACCTAAATGAGACATTGTCCTAATGTCTTAAACGGTAAAAGAAGAGTTTAGAAGATCGTACCTGGTTAGCAGAAATACTACTAAAAATTAAAGGTTGAGATCCAGATTCATCTTACGCTTCTTTCCATGATCGTCTTCAGTCCATTTGATTTTGGAAAGAACAGGGTCCACTTGTGGTTGAAAAGCTAAGATTTGGTCAAATAAATCCTGAGCAGTTCTGGCAGTGAAGAGGAGTTCATTCATAGGCTTTGTTATGAACCCATTTCTCCGGTTGTCATCAAGAACACACAAAGAAAATCATAAAATCCATCGACGTTAAACAATCCAAGCAAGGTCCAAGCGGTTTCTGATGTATGTTCAGGTTCGCCCAAGATAACACTATAAACATTTCCTCCAATGTGCCTAAGCCTCCTGGTAGAGCAATAAAAGCATCAGCACGGTTAATCATTTCCACCAGTCGCTCTGACATTCCTGGCACGATCAGTTCCTCTCCATTTGATGGACCTATCAGATTTGCTTCTGCCAAGGGTTTTGGGATGATTCCCAAAACTGGACTGCCTCCTTCCTTTACAGCTTTTGAAACGATCCCCATTAGTCCAAGATTGCCTCCGCCATATGTTAAGTGCATATTCCGTTCAGCAATGGCTCGACCCAATTCTTGTGCTGCCTCAATGTATTGTGGGTTGGTACCAACGCTAGTACCGCAAATACGCAAATGTTTTCAACTCGTCTCTTTGAAGTAGCTTCCATTTTTATGTATTTCTTTTTCAAATCTGAATGCCCTCATAAATGCAATGATGAGTTGAATTTATAGCACCTAAAAAGGGTGAGTAATAATTGCACTAATACCTGCCAAATGACAATCATTAGAATAACGTTAAAATAAATCGTCAAAAGTTAAAAAGTATAATCTTGTAGGCGAAAATAAAGATAAAAACAAAAGAAAAGCAAATCAAAGCAATAATTAAGGCAACGGAATTGTGTACTCAATACTCCTCTCACTAGTATAAATTCATGAGGATGCGTCTCAAGAACTTATTCCTTACTCAGCCACCTCTCATGATTTATCTCTCATCTTTGCAATCTCCAAACACCATTCCTTCTGTCTTAAATGCTCCTTTTGTGCTTTTACCTGAAAAAACTAACACACAAAGTTACAAATTCTACAACATGTATACAGAAAACATGAAAATAGAAATTACAACAAATTGCATGGGTTGCCTCCCTGCTAGCGCTAATTTTAACGTCTTCAGCCAGACGTGACTGCCCGAACTTTATGCTGGATCTGAAAGTGTGACACTTTCTTTTTGTTGCACAAATGATTCTCCCCAGTAGTGTTTGACACGCTTGTTTTTCACTTTGAATGTTTTCTTGGAGTTTGGATCATTTATCTCAACAACTCTGTCTGGTAAAACCTTTGTGATCACAAATGGACCTGACCATCGTGATTTTGGCTTCCATGAGAAGAATTTCACCCTTGATTTGTTTAACAGCACCTTCTGCCCTGGTTCCAGTTGTATGCGTACTAACTTCTCATCATGTCTTTTCTTGGCCTTTTCTTTATACAATTTGGCATTCTCAAAAGGCTGAGTATGAAATTCCTCCAATTCATTGAGCTGGTGGAACTGTTTCTTTTCTGTTGCTTGTGGGGCGAGACTTGGCTTTTCGAGTGCACAAGACGCCTTATCTTCAGTCTCCACAGGTGATTGACATGCCGCAAGTTTGTTAGCAGAACTTTGTATTACGTCAGAGTTCTGGATGGTACTGTGTATCACATCAAGTCTGAAACATTCCTCCTTCTTTTCATCATCTGGGAAATTCATGGCTTTGAAAACATTGAATGTTACTTCTTGGTCCTGTACCCTCATGGTTAGTTCTCCTTTCTGTACATCAATAATGGTCCGACCTGTTGCCAAGAATGGTCTCCCAAGAATGATCGGCACATCTGCGTCTTCCTCCATATCTAGGACAATAAAATCTGCTGGGAAAATGAATTTTTCAACTTTAACCAGCACATTTTCAACTACACCTCTTGGAAATACAAGCGTTCGATCAGCAAGTTGCAGTGACACTGAGGTAGGCATTGCTTCTCCGATTTGCAGTTTCCTGTAAATAGAAAAAGGCATTAAGTTAACACTTGCACCTAAATCACACAAAGCCTTACCAAAGTTATGTTCTCCTATGATGCAAGGAATGGTGAAACTGTCAGGATCTTTCAACTTCGGGGGAAGTTTCCTCTGAATGATGGCACTGCATTCATTCTTCCGTCAATGCTACTGTCTCGTAGTCTCCCAATCTCCGTTTCCGTGAAAGAATGTCTTTCATGAATTTGACATAGCTGGGCATTTGTTCCAAGGCTTCTGCAAATGGGATGTTGATATGCAGCTTTTTGAACACCTCCAGGAATCGAGCAAACTGCTTGTCCAGTTTGTTTTTCTGAAGACGTTGAGGAAAAGGTGGAGGTGGAGTGATCTGTTCTTTTTCCTTTGCTTCTTTTTCCTCCATCTGTTGTTCGTTTCTTTTGGAATTTCTTCTATGGATGCTTTGATTCCAACATCTTTGTTGATTTCAGTACCGCTTTTCAACATAATGGCATGACATTGCTCCTTCCCTTGATTCCTTGGATTTGGTTCAGTGTTTCTGGGAAGATTTCCTGGTGGTCTGTAACTCTGAGCATTGGCCAGTTGTCCAATCTGATTCTCCAGTGCTTTGATAGAAGCTGATTGGCTTTGAATCATAGCATCATATTTTTTTAACTGAGCCAGCACTTCTGCGATTACTCTGGTTCATTTGCATGTTCCTGGCCTTTGTTTTGTTGCTGAAATCCAGGTGGATAGTTCTGTTGCTGAAATCCTGGTGGTGGATTATTTCTTTGTCCAGAATTGTTGCTCCATGAAAAATTGGGATGATTCCTCCACCCTGGGTTGTAGGTGTTGGAATATGGATTGTTCCTCTGTCTGTTGAAATTGTTGACATAATTCACCGTCTCTTCAAGTTGAGTTGGTTCTGGTGCTCCTCCATATGATGAATTTGTGGCTCCAATGTTGTTTTGAGTGTTGAGAGTCTCCATGAATTTGCATATCTGATCCAGCTTGGCACTGACTGCTGAATTGGCTCCAACCTCATAAATTCCTGCAATTCTTTGAATCAAACTCCTTTCTGTCGGCCATAAGGAATTATTGTTGGCCATTTCTTCAATTAGGTCCCAGGCTTGATCTTCTCCTTTTGCCATCAAAGCTCCTCCAGCAGCAGCATCAACTGTGGTTCTCATCAGTCCAGAAAGTCCATTATAGAAAGTTTGGACTTGAAGCCATTTTGGAATCTCATGGTGAGGACATTTCCGGAGTAGATCTTTGTATCTTTCCCAGGCTTCGTACAGGGATTCTGAATCTTGCTGCACAAAGGATGTGATGTCATTTCTCAACTTTGCAGTTCTGGCTGGTGGAAAGTACTTTGCAAGAAACTTGGTGGCAAGAGTGTTCCATGTTGTGATGGATCCAGCTGGTAGTGAATGTAGCCAAGCCTTTGCTCTGTCTTTCAAGGAATATGGAAAAACCCGCAGTCTCATAGCTTCTTCAGCTCCACGGTTGTAATTGAAAGTGCCGGCAACTTCCAGGAAGTTGCTGATATGGGCATTAGGATCTTCAATTGCATTCCCCCCAAACTGAACTAACTGTTGAATCATCTGAATGCAAGTTTTGATGTCACCCGCATTTGCTGGTAAGGGAGGAGGTACAATACAGGAAATGAGGCCATCTACCACCGGAATGGTTCTGTCTCGAATGGGAATTGGTGGTGCAACCTCCAAAGGTTCAGGTTCTATGTTAACGATTGCTTCTTCTCGCCTTTCCCTTCTCAACTGTCTGATAGTTCGTTCAATTTCTGGGTCAAGCGGTCGGAATTCAAAGCTTCTGGCTCGTCTCATGAAGTGTCTGAGAACCTGAAATCACAAGAAAATAAAAACAATAAGTAAAAAGAAAAACTAGATACAAGTAACGAATCTAACCCGTAAACTAATAGTAAAAGATAAATAAGTCCCCGGCAACGGCGCCAAAAACTTGACCGGCGTAAACACACACGTATAACGCAAGCGCACGTATCGTTCAAGTAGTATAAAAATATCGATCCCACGAGGACTTAAAACCTTTTTGTTATTAATTTATGGGGCCAAATGATTACTAGTATCTAGCAGGTTGTTTGATTGATTGATTTGAAATAGCGATGATTCTAAATTTAAAACAAGAATAAAAAGTGCGTGAAAATATGTTGATTAAAAATCCAAATTTATAAAAATATCCAGGGTTGTGATTTATTCCAATATTAATTAAAAGATGAAGCGGTTATCTTATAGTGGGGTAATCTATCAATTTATTAACCTGGAACACTAATTCATGTAAAAGCCTCTTCCGATGGTCAATTACAAATACCTAGTATAATCCAATTGAACCATATGTCTATGTCAACCAAATTACCTAGATTTATTAAGATTAAGTTCCAATTATAGCTACCCCCGCCTCAACAGGTATATTCCTATCCTGTAAGGAAATCTATTAAAAGGGTTATCTATCCTCAAGGAAGATCGTGGGCTATTGAGTCTGAGGTCATAAACTTAAAATCCCTATGTCTAGTTCATTTTAAGTTTACCTAATCAATTTAACTAGTGGCCAGTTAATTAAAAAGCATTAAGATTAAGACTCAATAAATAAATCTTTAAATTACCCCAAATATAATTTAACCCCTTATAAACCGGTTATAATGAAATTCATCACAACCCCAGATACTAACTTAGTTACGACACATAACTAGGGCTAATGAAAAAGACATAAAATAAATACTGAAAAATAAATGCGGAAAATAAAAGCGGAAAAGTAATTAAAAATAAACTGCCAAGATAAAAGGAATTACTTTTACTAACTACTAACTTAGATATCTCCTTTAGTACAACATATTTACTCGTGATATTTTTAAACCAACCAGCCATATAGGCAGTAACCAGATTAAGTCAATATTAAGTCCAACCAGCCATAAAGGCGGTAAAATGAAAGCGGTAATAAATTTAAGCCCACCGACCAATATAGCGGTATTCCGTCTTAAGTCAGGATTAATCCGGTTTATAATAAAAGCCCACCGACCAATTTAGCGGTATTCCTTTATTAATCCAATTTTAAATGGTGAATATGTTGTGTCTAAGGGAGATTAACCTAAGATAGTAACAGTAAAAGAATTACCTTCACCTCGGCAGGGGGAAATTACCTCCTCATGGTTGAATAGTAAAACTGTAAAAAGTAAATAGTAAAAAGTAAATTACTATTACTATTGAAATAGTAAAAGGTAAATAGTAAAAAAAATTACTATTACTATTGAAATAGTAAAAGTACTACTATTACAAAAAGAAACTACTATTACTATTACAGAAACTGTAATAAAAAGAAATTAGAAAGAAAACTCCCTATTTACTTGAGAGGATTTAGAGGAAAGGTACATTGAAAACTGAAATCTGAAGCCCTATTTATAGTCGAAATTACTGTTTCAGCGTCGCGACGCTGGGTCACTTCAGCGTCGCGACGCGGGCTACAGTGACACGTGTCACACGCTGATTGGCCGGCTGAAATCTTATCCGAAAAAGGCGGCTGAGCTTCAATTATTATGCTGACGTGGCGCTGACGTGGCGCTGACGTGGCGACACGTGGCGATTGCGAATGTCGGCACCGTAGGATTGCGACACGTGGCGCCACGTGTCACGTTCTGATTGGTTGATGATGATGTGGCACGTTGACTTCGTTGACCGATGACGTGGACGCTGACGTGGCATGACATGTGGCAAAGTTGACTTTTGACTTGCTGATGTGGTTGATGATGTGGCGACACGTAGGATGACACGTGGCGACACGTGGCGATGACGATTGTCGGCACCGTTGGATGAGCGACACGTGGCACGGCGCACGTTAGCAAGTCCGTTGTGATGGTGACACGTGGCATGGCGCACGTTAGCAAAGTCAAACTTTTCAAATTCTGACCGTTGACCGACGACGTACGTTAGCAGATCCGGCGCAGGTTCAGCTTCGCGACGCTGAGTATTTGGTGTCGCGACGCGAAGTAAACTCAAATTTTCCAGTTGACCCATTTTTGTCCGTTTTGTCCCCAGATTGCCACCAGTGCTTTCAATTCATCTCAAATGCTTCCTAATCTTTATTTATCTGCAAAACAACAACAAAACACATCAAAACGTTCTCAAAACTCGAGAAACAATACAAAACATTAGGTCAAATGAGTGGGAAATAGTGATGGATTTACCACTCATCACTAGTCTCCTAATAGGTGTAGAATTCGGCCAAGGGTAGGAGTAGGATTCCTTGTTTGATTTTGCTTCCAAAATAAACAAATCCTACTCCCTTTAGGACTCCTAAAATTCGGCCAAGGGGTGATGTATTTGGATTTGATTTTGTTTCCAAAACAAACAAATCCCATCCCTAATTAAGCACCTAATTTCAGCCAAGGTAGTGTTTTGGTTTGACTTTGTTTTCCAAACAAACAAATCCTATTCCTTATCCAATAAGGAATCATACCTTGATTATAATTCTAAGCCTTATTAAATTATATCATATATAATTTAATATTCCAATTTAATAATTATCAAATATAATTATTAATACTTTATATTAACTTTTAATATAAAGTCTCATGTGTGATATAATTAATATTATTAATCACATTAATAATATTGCTTTTGTGAGTATATAATTGGACCATCCAATTATCTTAGCTCTGCTAAAGTAAATCGAGATAGCACGGGGACCAAGTGGACCTACGGTTCTGAGCTCCAATAATCTCGAAATATTAATTAAGCTCTTAATTAAATATTCCGAATTATTAACTCCGGGTTATTCCACTAAAAACCCGAAGTTGCAGTCTCGTTGCCGTAGATGAAATATAAGGCCGATCAAAGTCGGTGTCCACCGATATAGTCATTACATATAAATTGATCCTTCACGAATATCTCGTAATTAGAGCCGGGTCATAATGTCCATTATACCCCTCTAATTATTTTATCTTAAGTACCATTGATTCTCTAATGAACAATTTATTCATAACGGTTATGAATATTAATCTTTCTATTCGTAACAGAAAGAGTTGAGCGCTCAAATCGTTCAAGTACCGAATCAATCCTTAAGAGAGATATTCATCTACTTCTCGCAAGAAGGAGTGAATTCCATTGTCTATGTAAAACGTTCCCAGCTACATAACAGACTATGCCCCCAAAGTACGTAGTTATTGGTTGGGATTGCTACACCAACCTCACCTTAGTATATCAAAGGGCATATCTCGCCATGCAGGAGTTCGTAGTACACTCAAGATTAAGATCAACCCATATATGACCATCAAGTAGATTGAAATGACTTTCTTTGTTTAACGGATATTATAAGAATGTCATTTCTATCTGGGTCCAGTCCTATATGATCACATCATACAAGGTGCCTCCATTCTCATGTCTCTACATGGACGATCCGGATTAAGATCGCCATCCAAATATAGAATGGACCGCAGCTACAGATAAACTACAAACAAAGTACCAGTTTGTTTGCTCTCTATGGACTATTTAAGATTACTAACTTCAGACTTGAATCCTCTGGTGCAAGACACTCATGTACCAAGTCTTGAAGGTACATAAGTAATCTATGGTATTTATGAAGATATATAATATGCGAAAATTAAAACAAATAATTTGATAAATAAATAATGCATCATTTTATTTTTATGTAATAGGAAACCGTTTACATCACATGTAGCTGTAGGGCATACATTCCAACATTTGATGTGTTTTGTGTTATTTTGTAGATAAATAAAGTTTCAGGACATTCTGGAGGTGATTTGGAGCAAAACCGGATAAATTGGCAAAAATAAGGTTCAGCGTCGCGACTCCCAGTGTGCGCTGTCAACACTAACGTACGCCGGTCAACGGTCATCAATTTGAGGAGTTTGACTTTGCTAACGTGCACCGTGCCACATGTCACCATCAGATCCGATCTGCTAACATGTGTCGTGCCACATGTCAACATCCTATGGTGCCGACAATCACCATCGACACGTGTCGCCATGTGTCACCACGTCATCAGCCACGTCATCAATTCAACAAGTCAACATTGCCACGTGTCATGCCACGTCAGCATCCACATCAGCCGTTGACCAAGTCAAAGTGCCACGTCATCATCCACTAATCAGATCGTGCCATGTGGCGCCACGTGTCTCAATCCTACGGTACCGACAATCGCCATTGCCACGTGTCGCCATGTCAGCGCCACGTCATCGCCACGTCACCGACATGTCATCATGACATCAGCAATGACGTCATCACAATTATTGATGTATCCGGATAAGATTTTGACCGGCGAATCAGTGAGTGACATGTGTCACTTTCCAGCGTCGCGACGCTGGGGACCAAATTTTACCTATAAATAGAGCTTCGGATTTCAGTTTCAGATGTACCTTCCTCTCTAAATCCTCTGATGTAAATAGGGAGTTTTCTATCTAGTTTCTTTTATTTACAGTTTTGTAATAGTAATAGTAGTTTCTTTTTGTAATAATAGTACTTTTACTATTTCAATAGTAATAGTAATTTATTTTTACTATTTACTTTATACAGTTTTACTATTCAACCATGAGGAGGTAACTTCCCCCTCCCAAGGTGAAAGGTAATTCTTTTACTGTTACTATCTTAGATTAATCTCCCTTAGACACAACATATTCACTATTTTAAAATTGGACTTAACGAGGATATCGCTATATTGGTCGGTTGGCTTTTAAATTATAAACCGGATTAATGTTGACTTAATAAGGATACCGCTATATTGGTCGGTTGGCTTTTAAATTCCCTTATCGCCTACATGGCTGGTTTATGGACAAATTTTACCGCCTTTATGGATGGTCGGATTTAACTTGACTTAATCAGGGTACCGCCTATATGGTCGGTTGGTTTTAATCTCACAAGTGATTATATTATAATAAGAGAGATTTCTAAGTTAGTAATTAGTAAAAGTAATTCCTCTTATCTTGGTAGTTTATTTTCATTTACTTTTCCGCTTTTACTTTCTCGCACTTACTTTTCAGCATTTACTTTATGTCTTTTAAATTTTCATTAGCCCTAGCTATGTGTCGTAACTAAGTTAGTATCTAGGGTTGTGATGAATTTCAATATCACGGTTTTATAAGGGGTTAAATTATAGTTTGGGTAATGTAAAGATTTATATATTGAGTCTTAATCTTAATGCTTTTTATTAACTGGCCATTAATAAAATTGATTAGGTAAACTTAAAATGAACTAGACATAGGGATTTTATGTTTAAGACCTTAGACTCAATAGCCCTCGATCTTCCTTGAGGATAGATAACCCTTTAATAGATTTCCTTACAGGATAGGAATATACCTGTTGGGCGGGGGTAGCCTTAATTGGAACTTAATCTTAATGAATCCAGATAATTTAGTTGACATAGGAATATGGTTCAATTGGGTTAAACTGGGTATTTGTAATTGTCCATCGGAAGAGGCTTTTACATAAATTAGTGTTCCAGGTTAATAAATCAATATATTACCCAACTATAGGATAATCACTTCATCTTTTAAATAATATTGGAATGAATCACAACCCTGGATAGTTTTTATAAATTTGGATTTTCTTTCATCTACTTTCGTAAAAATTTAATTTAAATGTTTTTAAATTTAGAATCATCACATTTTTCCCAATCATATCAAACAAACTGTTAGATACCAGTAATAATTTGGCCCATTAAATTAATAAATTAAGGTTTTAAGTCCTCGTGGGATCGATACTTTTTATACTACTTGAACGATACGTGCGCTTGCGTTATACTCGTGTGTAAGCACCGGTCAGTCTCCAGAAAAATAAACTAGACAAGCAGTTTACTAGATTTCTGGAGATCTTCAAAAAGCTGCATATCAACATTCCATTTGCAGAAGCGTTGGAACAAATGCCCAACTATGCTAAATTTATGAAAGACATCCTTTCACGAAAATGGAGATTGGGAGACTACGAGACAGTAGCATTATCAGAAGAATGCAGCGCTATCATCCAGAGGAAACTTCCCCCAAAGTTGAAAGACTCTGGCATTTTCACTATTCCTTGCATCATAGGAGAACATAACTTCGGTAAGGCTTTATGTGATTTAGGTGCGAGTGTTAACTTAATGCCTTTTTCTATTTTCAGGAATCTGCAGATCGGAGAAACAATGCCTACCTCAGTTTCTCTACAACTTGCTGATCGAACGCTTGTATTTTCGAGAGGTGTAGTTGAAGATGTGTTGGTCAAAGTTGAAATGTGGGTCAATTAAGGGCAATTATTGGACTTGATATTTTAATTTTGGAGATTGAAAACTTGAAAGGGCGTTTTTGACAAAGTGCAGTTTTGGAAATTCCAGTTTTGCGTATATGTCGTATTTTAGGCATAACGTTTTACGCAGATATCGGATTGAGATGATTCAAGTGCCAGATTAAAGAAGACTAAAAGATCTAAAACTTTGAAAGAGAAAATATTTTCGAATTCTGATGATTTCATGACCGAAATTGATGAGCCATCCAGAAGTGTGTGGTGTGTAATTATTAAAGTCATTATCAATCAATTTCAAAGCAAAATATAAATTAATAAATAATTAATAAAAATTATCAAATCACCACCAAACAAGATAAGCAATTAGTGGAGCAATTATGGATTTGGTGGAGTAATTAGTGGAGAAATTAATAATGGATTTGGTGGAGAATTTGATGGAGGCAAAATTTTGCCTATAAATACCAAGCCATTTCATTTGTAAAATTCATACTTTCTTCTTTGAAATTCCTTAAGAATAAATAAGAAGATTGTATCTAATTTGTTTATTTACAACTTTTAGTAATTAATTTTCATTTTCGCATTTTCTTTTCTTTACTTTTCAGTTTTTACTTTCCGTAATTTACTTTTACGCACAACACTTTTCTTTCTTTACTTTTTCAGTTTTTATTTTTCAAGAAATGGGGAGGTAATTCCTCTTTGATGGGGTGAAAGGTAAAGCTTTTATTATTACTATTTAGATTAATCTCCCTTAATTATAATATATAAACTATTTAAAACCTGACTTAATGAGGATACCGTTATATTGGTCGGTGGTAATTAATTATAAATTGATTTTAACCTGACTAAATATGGATACCGCCTGGTTGGTCGGTTGGTAATTAATTATTAATTTGACTTAATCAGGATACCGCCTATATGGCTGGTTGGTAATTATCACGCAAAGTTAATATATTATATTAAGGAAGATATCTAAAATAATAGTAATAAAAGTTGATTCTCTAACCCCAGTATTTTCTTTTATTGTACTTTTACTTTACTTAATTTCAACAATTTATTTTTCAGCAATTTACTTTTCAGTAATTTACTTTTATTTTTTTTTACTTTTTACTTTTTACTTTTACTTTATTTACTTTCAGCAATTTATTTTTCAGCAATTTACTTTTCAGTAATTTTCTTTTATTTATTTTTTTACTTTTTACTTTTTACTTTTACTTTTACTTTTATTTTATTTACTTTTCAGCAATTTACTTTTCAGTATTTAATTTCCAGCAACTTACTTTATGTCTTTTATTTTATTTAAGTTTTTACCACCTGTAAATATTTATCGTAACTAAGCCAGTTATTTGAGGTTGTGATGAAATCCATTATCACTGGTTTATATAGGGTTAAATTATAGTTTGGGTAATATAAATGTTTATTTATTGAGTCTTAATCTTAATGTTTTTTATTAACTGGCCATTAATAAAATTGATTAGGTAACTTAAAATGAACTTGGAAAGGAGATTTTAGGTTAAAGACCTTAGACTCAATAACCCATGATCTTCCTTGAGGATAGATAATCCTTTAATAGATTTCCTTACAGGATAAGAATATACCTGTCGGGCAGGGGTAGTAATAATTGGAACTAAACTTAATGAATCCATGTAATTTGGTTGACATAGACATATGGTTCAATTAGGTTATACTGGGTATTTGTAATCGACCATCGGAAGAGGTTTTTACATAATTTAGTGTTCCAGGTTAATAAATTAATATATCACCCAACTGTAAGATAACCACTTCATCTTTTAAAAAGATATTGGAAGGATTCACAACCTTGGATAGTTTTATAAATTTGAATTTGTTCAATCTACTTTCAAGAAATTTTATTTACTTGTTTTAAGTTTTAAAGTCACCACTCAATCAAACAATCAATTTATTAGATACTTGTAAACATTTGACCTCATAAAAAAATTAATAGGATAGGTTTTAAGTCCTTGTGGGATCAATACTTTTTATACTACTTGAACGATACGTGCGCTTGCGTTATACGTGTGTGTGTAAGCACCGGTTAGAATCGATCTTTAAATTTATGGCTGTAGCTCAATAGTCAAAGAGGAAATATATGTATGTCTAAGGTTGGCATCATTCACGCCATTCAGAAGGTGATATTTCTTAGACATACACTGATAATGGAAATTTAGATCTTTGATCTTCAATGAACAACATCTCATCTGAAAATACTATTTTCTTGCCTGTTTATCAATGGCTGAAACATCTCAAGGAACTCAATATGAATTAATCCCAGGGCAGAGCCTGCAGAATCATATTGGACAAACTATATCTGTCTGTAAGCTCCAAGAGCTTGGAACCAATCTCTAAGAGATCTAGTGAATCTAGTAGAGAATTCTATAAGTACTTCCTTGAGAGTGATGTTTGGCTTGGTCATCTGTAAATCAATTCAAGCAGCCATTTCATGAATCTTATCACTCCATTTTAAAACAAGGACCAGCTGTAGGTTTCAGTGGTTCTTTTGGCGTTGTTGACTGATGAGTGATAATTATATCACTATTTCCCAATTTTTTAACCTAATATTTTGTATAGTTTCTTGAGTTTTATGAACGTTTTGATGTGTTTTTATTTATTTTGTAGATAAAAATAATATTGGGACTTAATGGAATCAACTCGGGGTAAAAATGATGAAATCCGGAGGAAAAATGATCAAAAATGAAATTGTACTATACGCGTCACGAAGTGCAGTATGAAATTCCAACTTTGCACAAGTTTCATATTTTGGCCATAACTTTTTCATCCGATATCCGATTGAGCTGATTCAAGTTGCAGATTGAAGAAGACTCGAAGATCTACAATTTTGAAAGTTGAAATAATTTTGAATTCTAAAGTTTTCGTGGCCGAAATTGATGAAAATATAGTATATTTTGTATAACTACTATAGTCATTTACAAAATATAAAATAAAATTGATAAAATAAAAATAAAAATAAAAATTTTCAAACTTCCACCAAACATGCTTTTGGTGCCATGTTTGATGCCATGTTTGGTGCCATGTTTGGTGTCATGTTTGGTGGAGCAATCGGTGGAGCAATCAGTGGAGAAATTGGTGGAAACCTTTAGGTTTTTCTATAAATACCAAGTCATTTCATTTGTAATTCTCATGCTTTCCTTAGGTTTTTGTAAGGAATTTAAGGATTGCATCTTGTGTGTTAATTTTTAGTAATTTAATTTATGCATTTTTACTTTTAGTAATAGTAGTAGTTTCTTTTCTTCTTCCTTTCTTTTCTTTTATGTTTTGAAGTTAGATTTCCGCTGGGGGAAGAGTGAAGCTTTTATTATTTTAATTTAGATTAATCTCCCTTAATTATAATATAGAAATTATAATTCAAATTAAAAGGATTTCCGCCTTAATGGCTGGTTTTATTTATTTGGCATAAAGTAATACCGCATATATGGTTGGTCTTTAGGTGACAAATAATTACCGCCTATATGGCTGGTTTATGGACAAATAATATTACCGCCTTTATGACTGGTTGGACTTAATTAAAATATGACTTAATAAGGAATACCACCTATATGGTCGGTTGGTAATATCACGAATAATTTATGTATTATATTAAAGGAGATTTCTAAATTAGATATAGTAAAAGTGGATCCCCTAACCCCCAGTATTTTATTTTTATTCTAGGAAGTGATGAAACACAGTATCCACACTTAATAATTGATTTTCTTTTTATGGGTAATTCTTTAGTTTGTTTATTGAGTCTTAAGTTTAATGCTTCTTGTTGACTGATCACCAATAAGATTGATGTGATAAACTTAAAATGAACTAGACATAGAGATTTTAGGTTTCAGCCTTAGATTCAATAGCCCACGATCTTCTTTGAAGATAGATAACCATTTAATAAATTTCCTTACAGGAGAGGAATATACCTATCGGGCGGGGGTAGCCATAATTGGAACTTGATCTTAATGAATCCAGGTAATTTGGTTGATATAGACATATGGTTCAATTAGGTTATACTGGGTATTTGCGTCTGACCATCGGAAGAGGCTTTTGCATATTATCGTGTTCCAGGTTAGCAAACTGAATTAGTACACATAAATAAGAGAATCAATTCATCTTTTTAACAGTATGTTTTGGAGTCACGACTCTAGATCTTTTGAGTCTTTTCGTTATTTTCCTTAGTATTTTCTTTTGTGTCTTTTTCTTTTGTGTCTTTATTTTAAACAAGAGAATCAATTCATCTTTTTAATAATATTGTGTGGAGTTACGACCCTAGATCCGTGAGTCCGTTCTTCTATTTTCTTTAGTATTTTCTTTTGTGTCGTTTTCTTTTGAGTCTTTATTTTAGTTTATTTAAGCAAATCCATATTCAACCAACCAATAAAATGCAATCAATTCTCTTCTCCCTACAATTAGATACTTGTAAATAAATAGTATCAATAATTAATAACAACAGTATGAATTAAGTCCTTGTGGGATCGATATTTTTATACTACTTGAACGATACGTGCGTTTGTGTTATACTCGTGTGAATGCACTGGTCATTGACTATCCTTCCATGTGGACATATGGGTCATCATCTGGTTCTTCAGTTGTATATTCATGGTGCTACGTATTAGAACCAGTGGAAATTGCCATTAGAAAAGTTATGATATCACTAAGATCTTTCTCATAATTAGTGGTCTGAGAATATGTATCATCTGACGCTGATTTAGAAATATAAGGAGAAGAATCATTAGTAGGTTAAGAAGCAAACTGTCTGTTGGTTCTAGAACCTGTGGGGTAGGCGTAGGAATAAACTGGGTCGGTTCGGGTTCAGGTGTGAACATAACGATTTTAGGAACATGATGTGAGGTTATGTAACATCTCGCCTAGGCCAGGACGCTACCGGCAGGAGGCAGGAAAGCCCATCTCCATAAGCCTCTGATCCTAACGAAATTTCGGCATGATGTATTCGTAACATCATGCAACTTGGCCTGTGGCCAGCATCCAATACAACAAGAACCAATACTTCGGCCTCAGGCCGGAACATCAACAACAATATCAAGGCCTCTGGCCCGAGCTCAAAGAACGAGATATAAACTAATTGGCCTCCGGCCAGAACTCAATAAACTATACTATACTATACGTGACTTATACAAGTAAAAATACAATTACAAAAACTGTACAAAGAGCCGTGAGGACCCATAATCGACCCATGACACCATTGACTGCAAATGGGGTGATCCACCGTCTTCAAAGTCTTCACCGTTCTACAGCTACTATCCTACAAAATTGCAACTGAAAAGGTGTGAGTCACATTGACTCAGTAAGTAACCATGCAAACATAACAATCTAGGTTTAATTTGAAATCGTATATCCATTTATTTCCATATTACTTGGTTAAGTCTTTCCCTGTGAATAAACAGCTATGTTCATTAACTTCTATTATCTACGTCTGTATCCAACTTCATATCAAAATGTCAAACTCCACTTTACTAACTAACAGGCTATAATCCAGCATACTTCTGCTGCGCTAGTCTGATTCTTCTCTTAACTTACTTCTGTACTCTTTATTAGTCTGATGCAGGCATTTATAAAAATGTTCTCCCTTTTATTACCTTGAAATATCATCAAATCGGAGTTTAAATTATCTTTTCTATCAAACATCCATCTTCGACCATTCTATAACTTAGATTCTAGCTTCATTATCACATGACTATGTTATTATTACCTCATGAACTATCATTGTTACGATATATTCCTTTTAAGTAAACGACGACTCACAATCATCATTAATACGTATATAAAATCTTACGAAAAGACACTTTTATATAACGTGTCACCTACCTATATTAACCATGCACATTCCAATGAAAAAGTCATGCTTCTATGAAATGTTACTTTAATATCTTTCCTGATGCACTCATATACGAAAGACATCAATGCCACAATGCATATACCTCAAATATATATACATCACAAATAACTCACTTGGATGCATGATTTATATGCAGAAACCATAAATCAATCTTTACTTCAAATTGCGGTGCCTTCATGAACATAATCTATAAAATTATTTATGCAGAATACAGAGTTGAAAACATCACTCGAAAACTAATTTCTGTATTAAAATTCTGAATTCCTTATAAAACCGATGCTTTTGGAAAACTTTCTTTTCTAAAGAGTTCTTTCTTAAAGCTGAAACGAAAGACTGAAAACCATCCTTGAAAACTGAAATCTGTTTCCAAAGAAATCTGAGACTGTGTTTAAAGCTATAATCTGTATCTGAACTGAAAACTGTATCATTAAAACTGGTTTCTGAAAACTTGATGTTTCAAAACTCATTTCTGAAAACCGGTATCTGGGTATCTGTGGAAATCTTATATCAGAAAATCTGGGATCTGAAATCATTTCCATAATCTGTGTCTCTGTCGGAAAACCCGGTTATATGAGGGCGTTACGTATCGTCCGACCCATCATATGCCAATCTGGAGGCAGAAGTGCAAAACCATGACTTTGGGGCGTTACGTATCGCCGTCCCCCAAAGCATGCCACTACTGTCTCATAATCTGGGGGTCTAGGGGCGTGATATCTCGCCGTCTCCCCAGCCCATCTGGGAGGATCTGAGAGCGTCCCCTCAGTCCTCAACATGTGCACATGCTATCTGTATCCGTCAATTCCAACTGTATCTGAAGTTACATACTGGGGTGGGTTTTTACCTCATGCCCCCAAAACCGAAAAGCTCATACTTAATAAAATTTCAAAACTAGAAGAAATATCTTTCTGTAACACAGTTCTTTAAAAACTTTTGAAAACATTCTTTTGAAATACTTTAAACTCTTGAAAACATTTTCAACTTGATCCATTGATGAAAATCTCAACATAACATACATATATGCATATGCACCTCTATGTTTCTTTCTATACTTGTTATGCTTTCCTATAATATCATATATGTACATACACATATTCATAGACTTTACTAAGCAAACATAAATCCAATATTATCACAATTATTCAAATACAACAAATATCACATATGTACAAGCATTAAATTCTACGTTTATAAACTCATTACAAATTATCATAAACATACCTACTCTATGTTTATTAAACATTTAATACAATTCTATCACGCAAACACATACTTACCATACACGAACTTACTTCCATCCTCTGTTAATATATATTCTATTCGACTTACATGCATACATTAATACTTATGCTCTTAAATACCTACCTGTATTTATTCATTCTTGTGCAAAGATTTACACTTGCACTCATACATGCCTAAACGCATCAACTCAAGTGTCTACTAGTTTATATTCATTTCTTGATACTATCGCTTCTATGTTGTTACACACCCGACATACATACTAGGTTATTTATACAATCTCACGCTCATTAAGGCGACACGTATTACACAAACTTTCTAGTTATTCCAATACTCTTGATTTTACACATAACCTAGCTTGTCCATAATATGTCTTTGTCTATCTCATTAATAGCTTAAGTCCCATTCCCTAGGGCGTAGTTTTTCTACAACCCCCCATACCCAGGTTTTATTTAATTATATTCATAATTATGACATTATTCACATGTTCCATCTGGATATACATAACCCGGTTCATACCTAATGTATTTTTCTCTTTGCCTTTGAATACATCTGCTTATCTTTAACTTATATTACTACTTATAATACTTATTCTCATCTATGCCAATCCACTAGTTTCTGTCTTCCACGATCATCTCATATACATATATATACATTATTAGTTCTCACAAAGTGTGATGATATATATATATATATATAACCTTATTATAATACTACTTTCGTACAACGATAACTTTTTAAGTAAACAAAGCATGAGTTACTTACCTAGCTACGCGAGTGCCCGCGATCCGGGTCCGATCTGACAAGACAAAACACATCAACTGTTAGAACCGCTACTTGCTCGACTGTTAGAACCGCTACTTGCGGAACTTTCTACTCATCAACTATAACTACGGATTTTCTCGAAATCCTCAAATCCTCACCGAATCTACGGTTTAAGTTTCATTACTCTAACACATGCTCACTTTGCTATTCTGAAATAACCAAACACCTCAGATTCTCATTTTTCGCGTTTGCGGCAAAACTTGCGGTTGCGGAAAAGTTTCCGCAAATGCTACGGAAGGGTCTCGAACCCTCCGAACTAATCCAAAATTACCCAATTACCCTCGCAATACCATAATTACATCATAACTACATTTACGACTATCTACGCTCAATAGCGCGAGAAACGCCGTTTTACCAGAATCTCGCTAATTCTACCGGATCGATCATATCTCGTCCGTTTCACCCCGAATTCTACCATAATTATCGTTTTATCATATTAAATCATATTCAATTCATAAACATGCAATTCATTAAACTACGGAACTATTAGAAACAACCAAATACAAATCGATTTACTTTAAAATACGAGATTTTGATCGGAAGGTCGTACCGAAATTCCAAGGCCATATTCGGACTCCCGACGGCCATACGAATGCCCTGGTGCGATCGGAATTCCGATCGGAGGTACTGTTCACATGGGTCTACTATTCATTCGTGGCTTCTTTCCTCGTTTTGCGTAATTTCGGCCGCTGTTCGGCAAATCCGTCTCTGCACACTCGTAGTACTCATCGAGGGCTTCGATTTGGCGGGTGGCACGGCTCGTGAAATGACCCGACGAGTCGGGATCAGACAACCCATCTCACGCCCCTTCTACACGTCGGTTCGCCGGATTCCGGCATCCTATGATCCGCCGCCGGTAACCGGTGGCCGGAATGTGGCCGGCGCAAGGGAGAAAGAGAATGGTCGATATTTTGGAGGAGGGGGGCGATTTGGAGAAGAAATAATATTTTGCCATATTTGCAATTTACAAAAACCTGAAGTCTTTATATACAGCCTGGCAAATATCAATTTGATCCCTGCAAAATAACAGAACAGCCCCTATTTCTGGAATCTTCTGGAATATTACAATTTCGAAGCCCTTCTGATGCGATTCTCAAAAAGAGTTCAACACGAAAGTTGTTCGTCTCGGAAAAACGAGTCCGATGGTCTAAAAATCAGCTCGATCGGAGTTCGTTTGCTAATTCTGTGGTCCAAACAGTAAACTTTACGTGTTTTACGAAAATCGCGTAACCGACTTTTGATCCCACGCGTTTTCCAACGCGACAAAAATTCATAAAATAATAATCCAACTCATATAACTTCACTCAAACTCTTATTTTTAATTATTATCTCGATATGTGACTAAAACATCCGTCCGGAAATCTTCTAGAACGATCCCGAAAATCTGGGATGTTACAGGTTAACTGTTCTGATGGTTGGTGTGGAAAGGTTTGTGTATGTCTGACAAAGAAATTATGGGTCTCTGTTGTCTAGGTTGAGGTTGTGGTTGTGTAGATGGTTCTGTTTCCATTCTTGAGGAAGAAGTAGTGGGTATCGGTTTGGTTCTTTGTGGTTTAGGTGATGGAGCTTCTAGATCATGGAAAATGGCATGGGTCATTTCGAACGGTTTAGGTATAGGTGGAAATGATGATGGTTGGTAAAATGGGTTATACGATGTGGTCGAATAAGTTGGAAACATCAGTGGTGATGGTGGAAAGAATGTAGGTTGTTGTAGAACCATGTCTACCTCAATTCTTGCTAATTCAGTTTTTAATCTTCTGATCTCAGCTTCCTTCTGGCTGAATTCATAGACATAATTCTAGTGATGTATCATCTATCTAAGATCTGTGTCAAGCTGAGCAACTTGTTGCTGAAGCTTGTTATAAAGCCGTTGGACTTGAGCAACAAAGCTATCAACTTTATCTTTTTGGATTTTTGTTATTGTGACAACCACATCCATCTTTTGATCAATCCTTTGCAGAATGACATTTTTTGCTCTAGCGTTCTGAGTTTGCCAGTTTAAGACAGTTTTAAACTATTGTGATTCTTCAAGTTGGCTGTTTGGCAGAACAGCAGTTCGCTGCACAAATGGTTTTGAAAACACTTTCAATTGTGGATATGTCTATTTGTTCAAGGATGGGAATTCTGCATGGTAAGAGGTCGACTCTTGTTGGTACATCATATATGGTTTCACTGGTTGACTTGCTGGTATTAGATCTTTGTGATGAGTGGTAAATATATCACTTTTTCCCACTCATTGGACCTAATATTTCGTATAATTTCTCGAGTTTTATGAACATTTTGATGTGTTTTTGTTTATTTTGCAGATAAAAATAATATTTGGACTTAATGGAATCAACTCGGGGTTAAAACGATGAAATCCGGAGGAAAAATGGTCAAAAACGAAATTTTACTATACGCGTCACAAGTGCAGTAAAAATTTCCAATTTTGCGCAAATTTCGTATTTTGGCCATAACTTTTTCGTCCGATGTCCGATTGAGCTGATTCAAGTTGCAGATTAAAGAAGACGCGAAGATCTACAACTTTTAAAGTCAAAATAATTTCGAATTCGGAAGTTTTCATGGCCGAAATTGATGAACAATACAGTAAATTTTGTGTATCTACTATAGTCATTGACAAAATATAAAATAAAATTAATAAAATAAATAAAAATAAAAATTATCAAACTTCCACCAAACATGCAAGAGTGTTTGGTGCCATGTTTGATGCCATGTTTGGTGCCATGTTTGGTGCCATGTCTTGTGCCATGTTTGGTGGAGTGTTTGGTGGAGCAATTCGTGGAGCAATCGGTGGAGAAATTGGTGGAAGCCTTTAGGTTTTTCTATAAATACCAAGCCATTTCATTTGTAATTCTCATGCTTTCCTTAGGTTTTTGTAAGGAATTTAAGGATTGCATCTAGTTTTTATTTTAAGTATTTAATTTATGCATTTTTATTTTCAGTAATAGCAGTAGTTCTCTTCTTCTACTCATTTCTTTAATGTTTAGTAGTTAAATTTTCGCTGGGGGAAGGGTGAAGCTTTTATAATTTTAATTTAAATTAATCTCCCTTAATTATAATATAAAATTTATTATTCACATTAAAAGGAATTACCGCCTTAATGGCTGGTTTTATTATTTTGCATAAAGTGGCACCGCCTATATGGCTGGTTTTTAGGTGACAGATAATTACCGCCTATATGGCTGGTTTATGTTTAAATAATATTACCTCCTTAATGGCAGGTTGGACTTCATTTAAATCTGACTTAACAAGGAATACCACCTATATGGTCGGTTGGGCTAATTACCGGTTAAATTCTATATTATAATAAGGGAGATATCTAAATTATAAATTGTAAAAGTGGATCCCCTAACCCCAGCATTTTATTTTTACTCTAGGGAAGTGATGAAACACAATACACACACTTAATAATTGATTTTTTTTATGGGTAGTTCTTTAGTTTGTTTATTGAGTCTTAAGCTTAATGCGTCTTGTTAACTGGCCATTAATAAGATTGATGGGGTAAACTTAAAATGAACTAGACATAAGGATTTTAGGTTTCAGCCTTAGACTTAATAGCTCACGATCTTCCTTGAGGATAGATAACCCTTTAATAGATTTCCTTACAGGTTAGACATATACCTGTCGGGCGGGGGTAGCCATAATTGGAACTTGGTCTTAATGAATCCAGGTAATGTGGTTGACATAGACATATGGTTCAATTGGGTTATACTGGGTATTTGCTTCTGACCATCGAAAGAGGCTTTTGCATATTTTTGTGTTCCAGGTTAGCAAACTAAATTAGTACACATAAATAAGAGAGTCAATTCATCCTTTTAACAGTATTGTGTGGAGTCACGATCCTAGATCTTTTGAGTCTGTTCTTCTATTTTCCTTAGTATTTTCTTTTGTGTCTTTTTCTTTTGTGTCTTTATTTTAAGTTTATTTAAGCAAATCCACATTCAACCAACCAAAGCAATCAATTCTCTTCTCCCTATAATTAGATACAAGTAAATAAATAGATTTAATAATTAATAACAATAGTAGGAATTAAGTCCTCGTGGGATCGATATTTTTATACTACTTGAACGATACGTGCGCTTGCGTTATACGCGTGTGTTTACGCCGGTCAAGTTTTTGGCGCCGTTGCCGGGGACTTATATTTCTTGAGTTGTTAATTTTGAAGCTATCTAATTTACTCGAATCTAATTTTCTTTATTTTTATCTATAATTTTTATTCCTTTATTTTGTTTTCAGGTGGTTGAAACATGGATCACTACTGGGAGATTGAAAGATTACGAGCCTTACAAGAAGATACACCCCACATTTGGGAGCAACAGTCCGGTTTTCTGAGGCCTGTTGTCCAGCCCAACGACTATCACTGGATGCCAGAACCAAGTAATACTATATTTTCTTATCAGAATGAGATGGGAAGATGTATGATATGCGATGGTAACCACCCAAGCGATCAATGTATATACCGTTCAGAGTGGCAGAATTATTGGAATCATTCAAGGTATGAGGAACCAGCATATTTTCCATCTTATCCACCATCCACCTACTATGATTTTCATTAAGAACTAGAACCATCAGAGGAAGAACAATTTGTGAACATGCTCAAAGACTGGTTCGAGAAATGAGACAAAAAGTTGGATGAAATGCTTGAAACATATCAGAACCAACTTGAAAGTATTCAGAGACAATCAGAATCTATTCAGAGGATGACAGATCAAATGAGACAATTAACAGAAAATCAGAGCTGCACACCTCAAGAATCATTTTCAGATGACACTGATGAAGCCTTCGAGCACCAATCATTTCACAATGACACTTCAACAGAGGAGGAGGCTGAGCAGTATCAAGAACCAGAGGTATCAATTCCGGAGCCCACACCAGTGAAGTCTTTATTTGATTTCTATTATTCAGATTTTGACTCTGACGATGAAGTTGAGCTATTCCTACCAATAAAAATTGAGGATGGAATTCTGTATCCTCAATTAGAAGATCTTGGATCGTGCATTGTAATGATGTTCGAGGAAGAATTACCGACCACAGAGGATAAAAACTTACAAACAAACACAACTTTACATCATTCAGCCGAAGATTTTGGAGATTGCTTCGCACAGTCGTTTGATGAAGAGTTACCTGAACCATCCAATCCAACCATATCAGAGGATGTAAACCTAAAGTCAGACACATCTTTTCACCCTCAGGTTGATAATTTTGGAGCATGCATTTCACAGATGTCAGATGAAGAACTGAACGCGGAGATCCTAAAATACATCTGTGAAGAAAAGGTGGAGCAAGAAGTAGAGCAAATGGAGGAGCAAACGTCTGACCTTATTAAAGATCCAGTGAATTAAGGCGAAACATCACTGTGTTGGGGAGTACAATTTAGAGAAATCACCCAGAAACTTGACAGAATGGAACTTCCATTCCAAGTCAAGCACCATACGAGACCTCATGATTTTCTTTCTTTCTTTACAGGAATTGTTGGAGCGACAAAGTTTAAAAAGGTGGTACAAACACTGAATGAGACAAAACTCTTTTCACCACCTTACCGTTGGAAGAAACCCTTCAAAAGCAATGCTTATGGGATTGTCTTTAATCGGACATCCAAAACGACTCTGAAACCTCCTTGACAGATGGATTTCAATCACGTCTGGCTGAAGACGAAAAATTTAGCGCTAGCAGGGAGGCAACCCATGCACTTTATTGTAATTTCTGTTTATACATGTTGTAGAGTTTTTGATTTTGTGTGTTATTTTTGTAGGGAAAAGCACAAACAGAGCATTTAAGGAGGAATGGTGTTTGGCAATCACAAAGATGAGAGCTAATTCATGAGTGATGGCTGAGTAAGGAATGAGTTCTTGAGACGCATCCTCATGAATTTATACCAAGCGAATGACGTATTGAGTACACAATTCCGTTGCCTTAATTATTGCTGTGATTTGCTTTTCTTTTGTACTTTTCTTTATTTTCGCCGACAAGATTTATACTTTTTGACTTTTCACGATTTATTTTAACGTTCTTCTAATAATTGTCATTTGTCAGGTACTAGTACAATTATTACTCACCCATTTTCAGGTTCTATAAATTCAGCCCGTCATTTCTCTCATCGACACATCCAAATACATATCTAAATAAGAGAGAGAAAATGGAAGCAACATCACAGCAGCGCTTCAAGAGAATTTGAGTTTTCTGTGGATCCAATACTGGTAATAAACCAGAATTCATCGAGGCTGCAAAGGAATTGGGGCGAGTCATGACAGAACGTAATATGCACCTAGTATATGGCGGTGGCAATCTCGGATTGATGGGAAGTATTTCAAAAGCCGTTCAGGATGGTGGCGGTCATGTTTTGGGAATCATTCCAAAACCTTTGGCAGACGAGCACTTAATTGGACAAACAAACGGAGATGAGCGCATTGTATCGAGTATGTCTGAACAGCTGCGAGAAATGGTCAATACTGCAAACGCTTTCATTGCGTTACCAGGAGGACTCGGAACATTTGAAGAAATATTCACAGTGGCATCATGGGTGCACTTGAATATTCATCGGAAGCCCATTGGTTTACTTAATATTGAACATTTCTTCGACCTTCTGTTTGTATTTCTTGCGGAAGCCAAGAGACAGGAATTCGTCACCAAATCCGTACAAGATATTTTCCTGACAGCGACAAAGGCAGAAGAATTGATTGACCAAATCCTGGCCTTTGAACCAAAAGTCGACCCCATTCTCTCCAAGTTGAATTGGTCAGACAGCGATCGTGGTAAGAAGCGAAAATTGGACATAGATCTTAATCGGTAGATTTTCAGCTAACCAGGTATGATCTTCTAATCTTTTATGTTACTTTTTAAGACATTGGGGACAATGTCTCATTTAGGTTTGGGGGAGAGAATTAGTTGATTAGTTACTTATTTTTAGTTTGTGTTTTTATTTTTAGTCCAAAATTTTTCGAAAAATACAAAAAAAAAAAAATTGAAAATTTTTCAAAAATTACAAAAATATTTTTGTGTTTTTGTGTTTTTATTTTGACTAAAAAGGTAAAACATTTTCGAAAAAAGTTAATTTTTGTTTATTTCCTTTTAAATTATTTAATTTGTAGATTCTCCATAAAAAGGACTAAAATGGATATTCATATGCTCAGTTGGCAGGTATTATCAATATGCATAGTAACATACGGACATTAGTTGTAATTGAAAAGTTTGTAATATTCCGTGCTCTAGTTTAATTGAAGGAAACATCTCTTAATAGCAATGGAGTTAAAAAAAAATGATGATGTTCAAAAATAAGCATCTAAGATCCGGGTTATTAAGTCTGTGAGGGTGTTTTAACACCTAGTGCCCTAAAACCAACTAGTTTGGGAGACACTGGCCCAAAGCTCGCTACATGGATCGAAGATGCTGCAAAAATATATTTATATCTGAAGTCTGAGTAATTAAATCCGTAGGGGTGTCTTAACATCTGGTGCCCTAAAGCCAACTGGTTTGGGAGCCACCGACCCAAAGCTCGCTACATAGACAGAAGATATTGTATATAAATAAAAAGTCAAAATTCAGAAAAAGAGAAAGAAAAAAATCCGAAAAATCAGAAAAATTTATTCCATTGCTTCAAAAAGGTGTGAAATTTGAAAGAACTTTAGGACAAAAATATTACCCTCTTATCAACTACACTTGTGACTGTTGTGGGCAAAAATGAGTTGATTAATATTTTGTTGGCTGTGTATATGGAGAAGGGTAATTATAAGCGGAGAATTTACTTATTCGATAATTTAGAATGAAACAAAACAACTAGTAACTTGGAGTAGAAGTTTCACCTGATTAGTCACTAACAACTTTTATTCTCTTTTCGCTTGTCTTTTTACTTTTGTGTGCATTAGTTTTAACTAACTTTTTACTTTAGTAAAAACGTTTGTGGGTATCGTTGCTGTAAACCCTCACGAGACTACAACTCGTCCACTAGGGACACCTAGGGGTTTAAAGGCTTGTTGCATACGCTAAATGCAATCATGATCCCTACGAAAGTGGCTTTGTTAATTTTATTTTTATGTTATTTTATTTTCTGTTTTTCTCGAGGACTAGCAAAATGTTAGGTTTGGGGGTGTGATGAGTGGTAAATATATCACTTTTTCCCACTCATTAGACCTAATATTTCGTATAATTTCTCGAGTTTTATGAACATTTTGATGTGTTTTTGTTTATTTTGCAGATAAAAATAATATTTGGACTTAATGGAATCAACTCGGGGTTAAAACGATGAAATCCGGAGGAAAAATGGTCAAAAACGAAATTTTACTATACGCGTCACAAGTGCAGTCAAAATTTCCAATTTTGTGCAACTTTCGTATTTTGGCCATAACTGATTCAAGTTACAGATTAAAGAAGACGCGAAGATCTACAACTTTTAAAGTCAAAATAATTTCGAATTCGGAAGTTTTCATGGCCGAAATTGATGAACAATACAGTATATTTTGTGTATCTACTATAGTCATTGACAAAATATAAAATAAAATTAATAAAATAAATAAAAATAAAAATTGTCAAACTTCCACCAAACATGCAAGAGTGTTTGGTGCCATGTTTGATGCCATGTTTGGTGCCATGTTTGGTGCCATGTCTTGTGCCATGTTTGGTGGAGTGTTTGGTGGAGCAATTCGTGGAGCAATCGGTGGAGAAATTGGTGGTAGCCTTTAGGTTTTTCTATAAATACCAAGCCATTTCATTTGTAATTCTCATGCTTTCCTTAGGTTTTTGTAAGGAATTTAAGGATTGCATCTAGTTTGTATTTTAAGTATTTAATTTATGCATTTTTATTTTCAGTAATAGCAGTAGTTCTCTTCTTCTACTCCTTTCTTTAATGTTTAGTAGTTAAATTTTCGCTGGGGGAAGGGTGAAGCTTTTATAATTTTAATTTAAATTAATCTCCCTTAATTATAATATAAAATTTATTATTCACATTAAAAGGAATTACCGCCTTAATGGCTGGTTTTATTATTTTGCATAAAGTGGCACCGCCTATATGGCTGGTTTTTAGGTGACAAATAATTACCGCCTATATGGCTGGTTTATGTTTAAATAATATTACCTCCTTAATGGCAGGTTGGACTTCATTTAAATCTGACTTAACAAGGAATACCACCTATATGGTCGGTTGGGCTAATTACCGGTTAAATTCTATATTATAATA
Source organism: Zanthoxylum bungeanum (assembly GCA_019454045.1). NCBI lineage: Eukaryota > Viridiplantae > Streptophyta > Magnoliopsida > Sapindales > Rutaceae > Zanthoxylum > Zanthoxylum bungeanum. The sequence goes on along the minus strand of SKCR01037880.1, from coordinate 201,591 downwards.
AGGGAGATATCTAAATTATAAATTGTAAAAGTGGATCCCCTAACCCCAGCATTTTATTTTTACTCCAGGGAAGTGATGAAACACAATACACACACTTAATAATTGATTTTCTTTTTATGGGTAGTTCTTTAGTTTGTTTATTGAGTCTTAAGCTTAATGCGTCTTGTTAACTGGCCATTAATAAGATTGATGGGGTAAACTTAAAATGAACTAGACATAGGGATTTTAGGTTTCAGCCTTAGACTTAATAGCTCACGATCTTCCTTGAGGATAGATAACCCTTTAATAGATTTCCTTACAGGATAGACATATACCTGTCGGGCGGGGGTAGCCATAATTGGAACTTGGTCTTAATGAATCCAGGTAATGTGGTTGACATAGACATATGGTTCAATCGGATTATACTGGGTATTTGCGTCTGACCATTGAAAGAGGCATTTGCATATTTTTGTGTCACAGGTTAGCAAACTGAATTAGTACATATAAATAAGAGAGTCAATTCATCCTTTTAACACTATTGTGTGGTGTCACGACCCTAGATCTTTTGAGTCTGTTCTTCTATTTTCCTTAGTATTTTCTTTTGTGTCTTTTTCTTTTGTGTCTTTATTTTAAGTTTATTTAAGCAAATCCACATTCAACCAACCAAAGCAATCAATTCCCTTCTCCCTATAATTACATACAAGTAAATAAATAGATTCAATAATTAATAACAACAGTAGGAATTAAGTCCTCGTGGGATCGATATTTTTATACTACTTGAACGATACGTGCGCTTGCGTTATACGCGTGTGTTTACGCCGGTCACTTTGGCACTTCTTATGATTAGTTACAGATTATACGATATGAGACAGTATTAATCCACTAAGGTTTAATCATTAAACATCCCTTGTCGTAGTATTATCGAGATTGGACATCGATAATGCGGAAAGACTAGTATTGTACTTGTGCGCGTTGTGGGAGCATTACGCCATAATTCTCATATATTTAAGTATTAGATGCTTATGCAAATGTGATAAGAGGTTGTGTTTACCGATGGTACGGAAACAGCTTCGCTCCGGATAGACCCTAAGTAATCCCATTGGTTGTATGACAATGTGTCTATGGGAATCCGATTCAGGGTAGGTGTATTTGGTCTTAACCTGAGACTTGCATCGTTAATACTTGCGACAATCATTACACTTTAATTTTGGTCGTCCAGACTTTAACAGGTTCTGTGTACGCCTCCTCTAGGCTTATTGACAATCGTAGGGTATTGGATGTGATGTCAAGATGAAAATATCACTTCAGTCATATGAAGATGATGATCACGCATGGATACAGAACTGGTGCTCTAATGTGTTGCAACCATCGAGATAATGTGACAACGTCATGATTATCCGATTAAAGAGACTAGTTGTTTGTGATCCGATATATGCTTCGTATGAGGCATGCACTACTCTAGCCCCAGGCATTACATGTGGCATCTGATACTAGATCGCTATACGTAATATTACATATTCTACGCCAGACAAAGATTATATATTCCAGTAAGAATATTTTTGGAAAATTGGGTAGGCACGGTGTTTTTCTAGAAGCCAACCATGTCTTGTAAATCAGTTAGCACGTAGTACGAGGTACGCACTTAATCGGATAGTCTGATAACCAGAGGTCTCTTGGGTCGCTTCCCAAAGATTCACCGATGGCAGTTGACTTAAATTAGAATTAATCTGGGATTAATTAAGAGAGAGAAAATTAATCTGGGATTAATTGAGGCATTATTTAATCTGGGATTAAATATGTTCGGAAGAGAGAGCGCGATTAATTTTGAATTAATCGGTAAAATAAATTTAATAGTTAAATTTGATTTTTCTATTTAATTTATTGATATAGGCTAAAATTAATATATCAGATATATTAATAAGAATTGGATTTCATTATGAAATTAGAGTCGGACTTTAATACGAACGATCGGATTAATTTAGAATTAATTCGTAAACGAAATTCGTAATATATTTACGAGGCATCATTATTTAATTAAATTATATTTAATTATTTAGCGACGAAAATTCATTTAATCGGATTAAACGAATCGAGCCACGGTAAACATTCGTAGAATCCATTTAAATTTTGAATTCAAATATAGGGCCCACTTCAAATGTGGTGGTTCGAAGAGTGGTTGGCATTTATGCCAAAACCATCAACTTTCCAACCACTCAGAAATGGTTTTGGTGAAACCAAAAACCCAACTACCTTGTTTAGGTGAAAAGGGTAAATTGGTTTTACCGAAAGCCATCTCTCTCTCACTTTCAACACACACAACACAAATCAAACCCTAGATACACACATTTGGGCGTGAGCTTCTTGGTATTCTCTCTTTGATTTTGTTGCAAAATCGAACTAGCTAGTACTTCAAGAAGTCTTCAAAGGTGATAGGGAAACAACTCAAAGCTTGGAATCAACATACAAAGGTTGGATCTTGGAGATCTCTTCTCAAATTTTGAATTCCAAATCGTTCATTGTAAGTATTTTCCACAACTTATAATGAATTAATTCACATACATTCTTGCTTATTAGATCATTGGCATGTTCTAGGAACACTAACAATGGTATCAGAGCCAATTTTAAGCTTGAATTTTTTAGGGTTCTTGAGACTTTAATTTTGGGCTTTTGTGTTTTGAGCATGATTTCTTCAAATTGATTGTTTGAACATGCTTAGATTATGTTAACTTAGAGTTGTGCATGATTAGATTTGAGATAAATTGATTGGATCAAAATCTACAAAAATGTTAACATGGCCGAATACCCTAAGGCAGTGGACTGCTGCTTTGAATTTTTTTTACAACATTGGATGTGTTTAAATGCATGATAAAATGTTGATTGTTGGTTTGATTAGATTGGAATCAAAGTCAATAATGATTATGTTAAATTCAAAGAGCATTATGAGCATGGAATGATATGTTTTGCTTCAATTTGTGTTGAGCATGAATTGATTAACTTAAGCATGATTAATTAGTTAATTGATGTTTTAGAAATATTAAAGTTAATTGATTAATCATGGCTAATACACTTTAATTTTAATAATTATAATATTTGGAATATTAAAATTATAATAATTGGCCTTTAAAGTTTAATTGGGCTAAAAGTGTGTATTTGGGCTTAATGGGCTTGGTTTAACCAAGTTTGGTTTTGGACTTTTGGATTGGATCCAATTGGGCCCAAAACCAATTCCATAAAGTCCAAATACATCAATTGGGCCTTTAAAGAATTCAATTGAGCCTAATGGGCCTAAATTGATTTGTTGGCAATAGGGTGATTCCTATTGGGCCTTGGCATTTTGGGTTTGATCCATTATGGCCAAAGCTAATGCCTTAAGAATCAATTAAAAGCCCATTGGACTTTAATTAAAATGACATTGGATGTTATTGGGTCTTTGAGACTCATCAAGATTTGATTTGGAATCCAAGTCTTTAAGGCATATAAATAAGTGTAAATGTTTAATTTAGAATTAAAATGAAATTAGTATTAAATATAAATAAATTAGATTTAAAGTTGTAGTTTGATATAATTCAAGAATACGTACTTAAAAGTATTTATTCTTAAACGAGTTGGACTCGCGCAAATTAAATCGTTGTTTGAACATTCGATGATCATTAATTCAAAGATTAATTAATTGGATTAGATTGATTGAATAACATGCGATGTGTGAATACATGAACGAGTTGTATGAATAATATATATCAGATGGATATTAGAAGGGTGAGGGCAATTTTGGAAATTATTGTAATAATTTTGGAATTTAATAATTGGACATGTGTGTCCAGCCTATTATCTCATTACTCCTTGTATTTCTCTTCTCACCAATTCCCCTCAATGTAAATGAGGTTTCTTTATATGTTATTGGGTAGAAGTATAAATACGGCTAGCGGGAGAGAGGAAAGTGTGTGATTTGTTCTAAGAACAATATTTGACAAATATCCATCCGCGTATCATTATTAATTTATTACGCGCCTTATTATGTTTTAGAATGCATGTTTAAGGGTGTATGATGAGACCTAATCAAAGATAATTAATTGGTTGCCAATTACGCGAAAAACCCTCAACAAATATTAAGCGTTTTCCTTCCATTGAGTGATTCATTCTCAAGATCCAAGATTGGCATTAGTTTGTTGGCCAAATTCAAGACCTTTGTCCATCGAGGATGTGTTTGAATCATGAAGAATTTGTTCCATATCGCATGCCTTGGGCAAGTTGTGATTTTTTGGCCAAATTCAAGATCACTTCTTGTTTATCGACATGGATTATGAAGCTTTCCAAAGTCAATGGGTCCCGCTTGACTGGAATCAATAAGCTTGTTGTGCCAAAGCCAAGGCTTAGTTGATTCAGAGGAAAAAGTTAGGCAAATATATTAGATATATTGGCATATATATTTTATATTTTTCGGACTTGGAGATCCACCTACCGGATCTAGGAATTGGATGGGATCCAATTGATCTTAGAGATCTACCTAGTTAAATATCATACAGCTTGTTGGCCAAAGTCAAGGTTGTGTGTTATTTAATGGGATCATAGCTCACTAGGAAACTAGGTTTCCCGAGTACTCAACAGAGGGTTAGAGCCTCGCCGAAAAATAGTGGGAGGCTAGTATTGAATTTGCAATTTCGTTCAAATACTTGTCAAATACACGCTTTCAAATTATTTCGTCAATTATAAATATTTATTAGTTGGACTAATAATTTATTATTTTTCTTGTAACAGTTAGACTGTACCCATACATTGTTAATTGAGTAGTTTGACTATTGCAATTAAGATGACAGGAAAGAACAGTGTCCGAGACATCATCATGGGTGATAATGTCTTTAACGGTGCAAACTTTTCTGACTGGGAAATAAATCTCAGGATTGTCCTAGGATCCGAGAAGTTACTCTACACTATAGAGAGACCTCTTGGGCCTAAGCCTAGATCTGATCAGATAGTTAGGCTAGAGCTTTGGAAGACTCATAGCGATGATAACTCGACTGCTCAATCTATAATGCTTGCTGCTATGACTCAACAATTCCATCGTCAGAACAAGGGATTGGATCCCTATGAGATGATTGCGAAGTTGAATGATCTTTATCGATCTAATCTTAGATCACAGAGATATGAGTTACAGAATAAGCTCTTTCGCGCTCGCATGTCAGAGGATACATTTGTCGAGCACCATGTCTCGTAGATGATTGCTGACATTGAACAGCTGGGACATATGGACATTGTCTTCGAGGCTGAGACTTCTATAGATTTGATCTTACAGTCTCTGCCCGACACTTGGAGTGGGTTCATCATGAACTACAATATAATGAACCAAGATGATACTCTTGGAGAGTTAATGTCCATACTGCGTGAAGCAAAAAATGAGCTCTTAAAGGGCAAGAAGCACGAGGCGCACTTCGCTTCAACATATCACTCTTCGAAGGCTTGGCCCAAGGTGACTGGAGGTGTAAAGAAGAAGAAGAAGAAGGGCAATGCAAAATCATCAAAACCTTCTAAGAAGAGTAAGGACAAATCCTAAGAAGTATGTCTGCAGTGCGGGAAGCGGGGTCACTGGAAGCGTGACTGCCGCGAGTACAAGGCACACATGAAGGAAATCAAAGCGGGCAAGACACCTGCTTCAGGTATGTTCGTTATACAAATAAACATGTTTACAACTAGTTTTAAAAATTAGATTTTTGATTATGGTTGTGGTACTCATATATGTACTGATGTGCCGGATCTGCAGATTAGCAGGAGACTGGCCTCAGGAGAGTTTGATCTACGCGTTTACCGTTTTGGCCGTTAGCACTTTTGTTTTAGAACTGCCATCGGGGCATGTACTTAAAATTTCAGACTGTTATTATGTACCTAGTTTGACTAGGAATATTATCTCTGTATCTTGTTTGACCCAATACGGGTACACTTTTGTATTCCAAAACACTGGGTGTTTTGTTTATAAAGATGATTTTGAGATATGTTCTACTGATGCTAATAATGGTCTTTATATTTTGAATATAAATAAATATCAAACATATAATATAATAAACAAAAGACTTAAACTAAGTAACAAAGATGAAACTTATATGTGGCATTGTTGTCTGGGACATATTAACAAGACTCGTATATCCACACTTTCGAAGAGTGGGTACTTGGAAGGATTTGATCCAAATTCATATGATGTCTGCGAATCTTGTTTATTAGGCAAAATGCCTAAATCACCTTTTAGCGGTAAATATGTACGTGCCACTGAATTGTTAGCCCTCGTTTATAGTGACGTATGTGGGCCCATGTCTATCTAGGCTAGAGGTGGATATGAATACTTCGTAACCTTTACGGATGATGCATCGCATTATGGTTATGTGTATCTTATGAGACACAAGTCGAAAACCTTTGAGAAATTCAAAGAGTTTTGACACGAAGTAGAAAAACAGACCGGTAAAAGTATTAAGACATTATGGTCGGACCATGGTGGAGAATACTTGATCAATGAGTTTCTTGACTACTTGAAAGAGTATGGTATTCTTTCACAGTGGACTCCTCTCGGAACATCTCAGTTAAATGGTCTGTTCGAACGGAGAAACCGAACTTTATTGGATATGGTAAGGTCTATGATGAGTGCACAGAGTTACCTATTTCCTTCTGGGGATATGCATTGAACAGTGCAATACTTATTTTGAATAAGGTTTCGTCAAAGTCTGTTCAACAGACTCCGTATAAGATATGGACGGGAAAGAAATCAGGTTTCTCATTCCTGAAGATTTGGGATATTGGGCATACGTTAAACGTTTGGAAGGAACCCAATAAGGACCCAAATAGGATAAATTCCTATTTATAGGTTATCCTAGGGAAACCAAAGGATATTAATTTTACAACCCACAAGAGAACAAAGTATTTGTTGCTCTACATGCAGTTTTCCTTGAGAAGGAATTCCTTTATGCAGTGGTTAGTGGGAGGAAAGTAGAACTCGATGAAAATCAGAGTGATACTATTCCTGGCACAGAATCCTTAACGTAACAAGAATAGTTCATCAGAGATGAAACTGTACCACAACCTTTGAATACACAAGAACTGCGTAGGTCGGAGAGAGTGAGAAGCCAACCTGAGAGGTATGAGTTTCTGATCTCACCTCATGTGGATATCAATCTTATTGAGGAAGACGAACCGATTACGTATGAGAAAGCGATACAAGATATCGACTCAGCAGATGGACGTCAAAATCGCTTTCCCTAACGAAAACCTTTTAGAGGATGTTTATATGTAACAGCCTGATGGTTTTGTAGCACCAAAACTTGCAAACAAGGTTTATAAGTTAAATCAATCCATTTATGGATTGAAGCAAGAATTGCGTTCTTGGAACCAACGTTTTGATGAGATCATCAAAGAATATCATTTCATTCAGATCGAGGATGACCCTTGTGTATATAAGAAGGTTAGTAGGAGCGCACTGACATTCATTGTCCTTTATGTTGATGATGTATTGCTTATGGGCAATGATATTCCCATGCTATAATCGGTGAAAGCTTGGCTTTCTTTAAAATTCTCCATGCAAGATCTGGGAGAAGCAGCATATATTGTAAGAATAAAGATCTACTGAGATAGATCTAGAAAGCTGATTGGACTCTCCCAGAGCACGTACATTGACAAAGTGTTGAAGCGATTTAACATGGATCAGTCCAAGAGGGGACTGTTACTAGTGTCACATGGCGTCACTCTATCTAAGGACATGTGTCCTAAAACTCAAGATGAGAGAGACAACATGAGTCAGATCTCGTTCGCTTCGACAGTCGGATCGATCATGTATGCCATGATATGTACACGACCTGATGTCTCGTATGCTTTGAGCATGTGTAGTCGCTATCAGGCCGATTCAGGTGATGGTCACTGGATGGCGGTTAAGAATATCTTTAAGTATCTTAGACAAACTAAAGATGCCTTCTTAATCTATGGAGACGGAGAACTTAAGGTAACTGGGTATACCGACGTAAGTTTCCAAATCGATAAAGACGACTCTAAGTCGCAATCCAGTACTATTTTGTTTGAACAACGGAGCAGCAAGCTGGAAATCTTCCAAGCAAGAGACTGTTGTCGATTCAACAATAGAAGCGGAGTACATTACTGCAGCTAAAGCAGTAAAAGAGGCAGTTTGGATCCGTAAATTCCTAATTGGATTAGGAGTAGTTCCGTAAGTAGCTGAGCCCGTTCCATTATATTTTGACAACAACGGGGCTATAGCGCAGGCTAAGGAATCGCAGTCTCATCAACAATCCAAGCATGTTCTTCGACGTTTGCATCTGATTCGTGAGATCATACATCGTGGCGATGTGAAGATCAAGAAGGTTGCATCAGATGACAACATTGCAGATCCGCTGACGAAAGCTATTTCAAAACAAAAGTTTGAGCGACATGTACATAGTTCAGGTGTTAGATGCTTGAGTGACTGGCAATAGACCAAGTGTGAGATTGTTAGACAATTATGACTCATAGCGTCACCATTTGTAAAAGAAATTATGGTTTTTATACAAATTAACTATGTGACTATGGAAATTACTATTTTATCATTTTGTAATTGGATTACTTAAATATAAAGTGATAAAAGTCCTTATGATTAGTTCCAGATTATAAGATATGAGACAGTATTAATCCACTAAGTTTTAATCATTAAACATCCCTAGTAGTAGTATTATCGAGATTGGACATCAATAATACGGAATAGACTAGTATTGCACTTGTGCGCGTTGTGGGAGCATAACAACTTAGTTCTCATATATTTAAGTATTGGATGCTTATGCAAGTGTGATAGGAGGTTGTGTTTACCGATGATACAGAACAGCTTCGCTCCGGATAGACCCCACAGAATCCCATTGGTAGTATGAAAATGTGTCTATGGGAATCCGATTCAGGGTAAGGCGTATTTGGTCTTAACTTGAGACTTGCATCGCTAATACTTGCGACAATCATTACGCTTTAGTTTGGTCGTCCGAGACTTTAACATAAGAACTTTTATCACTTTATATTTAAGTAATCCAATTACAAAATTATAAAATAGTAATTTCCATAGTCGCATACTTAATTTGGACAAAAACCATAATGTCTTTTACAAATAATGACGCTATGGGTCATAATTGTCTAACAGCTGGTGGCTTTATAAACTCAAGCTTTATCTTACTTTGCTCTTCTTTTTTCACGAAGTATCTTTAAAACTTTTCTGTAAATATGCGGAGATTTCTCCTTCTCTTTCCTTTCCCTTTCTCTTTCAAGTACACAAGGATGGATACCAATCCAAGGACTTGAATTGTTTGGATCTTCTCGCTTATGGGGTTTCTGTGAACTGTAAGGAGAAAGAACTTTCTTTTTGTATCTAGATCATAATAAAGCTGCTTTCTTTGTGAAACTCTAAGAACATAAATCAAAGTCCCCCTATAAAAAATATCGATGTCTATGAGTATTACGTCTCGTCGTCTCCCTAAACATCTCTCGGTAAATCTTTGGTATCTTAGGGTGTTACTGTAACACACTACCAGAAGCATAATGCTACCAATAGGAGACAAGATTAACTCATCTCCATAAGCCTCTAAATCTACCAAAAATCTGACATGATGTATACTAAAATCGGACAACTTGGATCTCAGTCCAGAATCAGAACAAACCTGATATAAACATCATATATCAACATGGACCTTGGGTCCAAACCAACAAATAAAATCATCACATAAGGGCTCCGCCCACATCATCTATCAACACTCAAGGGTTTTGTGTCCATCACACCATAAACAATTAAAACATTTACTAATATATATATATATATATATATATATATATATATATATATATACACACACACACAACCAGCGTGCTCAACACGATAAATAAAGCAATAACAAAATATTTTAAGCTTCTTAAACTTCTAAACTTATACATTTTTCAACTTCTCCCATGACACTTGCGAGGGTGGCTGCTGTTTGGGTGATCTGCGTCTCAAGTATGATTCTAAAACTATCGTGGTTGACCAATCTAGAAGGCAACCTGTAAAACTAACAAACTAGTTTGGTGTGAGTTACTAAAACTTAGTAAGTAATCATGCTACTATAAGCAACAAGACAAACATATCAACAGATTAACATAATTAATAGATTGTTCAAATCTACATATATTTCAATCTATAAGCCAAATATTCAAATCACATAAAACATCGACCCAAACATCACAAACAATTGGTTTTACACGAATCCAATTCCATTATATGTGACGCGGAGTCAAACTTACTATACTTTATTATACTTTATTATGATTAAGCATCTTTAAAATATCATCAAATCGATGAAACAATCGCATTTCTTTCAATTCAAAACATACTTAAGGAATTAATGCCCCCTTTATAAATGCTTCAGGGTTTATGGCAGTATCTCTTTAGGATTTCTACAAAGCCTGAACAGAAATTCTAGATAGCAAATCAGGAATTTCTCCCAAGAACACAAAAAAAAAAGTTGTATAGAAGAGAAGATTTTCTGTATATGGAATTTTGGAACTTCAAAGGTATTTATAAACTATAGGCAACCCTGGGCAAGAAATACTTCTTTTCCAATTAACTGTCATAAATTTTAACATTAATTAAAACAATTAATTTCAAAAAAGGTATTAAATGATAATTAATTATGACCAAGGCCCAAGTGCCCCAAGTGCCTAAGTGCCAATCTTTGACTATATAATATATAATATTAATTCATAGCCAAATTTTTATTTCCCTCCAAAATTTTCACCAATCAATTTGAATCAAATTGGTGCAATAAATGTATTTAAACACTTATTTCCTTTTGTAACTTTTAGATGTGAGATTCATTTATTCTATTATATTCTCTTCTCATAACTTAATCACTAACTATCTAACAATCCCCACTTATTTATTGATTTATATGCTTGATTTAAACTTTAATGTATATAATAGGTATCTTTCGACTTTAACCTACTACTCGTATAAGCATTTCAAGTTTTGTCAAAATTGATGGTTAGATTAATACTCTTTAAACCTCAATTCCTTAATTGATAAAACAGAAAAAATTATACACATTAAACACTTAAATCAAATCCACTTCTTAATATTCACCGTTAGCTTTAGCATCATAATATGTCCTTGTGCTACCTCCTGAATTCATAAACACTTACAAAGTTTTAATATCCCAAACTTTGATTGAAGCGGCACCACTTCTTGTGTTTATATAGGTGAAGATTTAATCAAGTCCTTGATTTGGACTTACTTAGTTCTTAACCGAACTATGTTTCATCATTAAGAGTAATTTATACTCACCCTCTTTTCCTTAAGTATTATAATTTCTAGTACTTGTTAGCTATCATAAATTATAACTTTTTGTTACATTTTAAACCCCTATTATTGTTGGAACAATAATTGAGGTAAGGTTCCCATTACTAGTGACATATCATATTAGCTTTAAACTAATAGCACTTGTTGTGCTAATTATCATATCTCTAGAGGGTCCTTTAGTCAATGAGTTAGCAATGTTGTCTTTGGACCTTACATAAATAACTGTGATGATACCATTAGAAATTAGTTGTGTTATGTACTCATGTCTCAAAGCAATATGTCTAGATTTTCCATTGTAAATCTTGCTAAATGCCCTATACATAGTTGCTTCACTATCACAGTGCAAAAGGACAGCTGGTATCGGTTGTGGCCACAACTTTATATCTAGCAATAAATTTCTTAGCCATTCTGCCTCTTTGCCTGCAGCTACTAAAACAATAAACTCAAACTCCATAGTATAGTGAGTTATATACGTCTACTTCTTTGAAGCCCATGAAATAGCTCCTTCACCTAAAGTGAAAATCCAGCCAGACGTTGACTTGTTGTCATTAACACTAGTTATCCAACTACCATCACAAGATCCTTCTAATAGTAGAAGGGAATCTTTTTTAAACTAACACAAAGGATTTTGTCTTTTTAAGATAATCAAGAACTCTTCCTATTGCTCTCCAATGATCAACTCCAAGATTATGTATATATCTTGATAATTTACAAACAACATATGCAATATTGGGTTTAGTTCAATGCACTACATACATCAAGCTCCCATTGCACTAGCATAATTTAATTGACTTACAGATCTTCCAGAATTTTCAACCAATTTATTAGAAACATCAAATGGAGTATTAAATTCTTTTATACCCAAATGATTAAACTTGGAAAGAACCTTATCAATGTAGTGAGATTGACATAAAGTAAAGCCCTCACTATATTTTTTAACTTTGATACCTAAGATAGTATCAAATTCTCCTAAATCCTTCATTTTAAATTGAGAAGTTAAATACTTCTTAGTATCATTTATGCCTTGCATATTAGTTCCTATAATTAGCATGTCATCAAGATAAAAGCATATTATCACACCATAATCCTTTGTGAATTTAGAGTAATTGCATCTATCAGCTTCATTATGTTTAAATCCATTTGACAATATAGTATTATCAAAATTCTCATGCCAGTGTTTCGGAGCTTGCTTTAATCCATACAATGATTTAACTAGTTTACAAACTTTCTTTTCATTTACAGGAAGCACAAACCCTTCAGGTTGCTCCATATAGATTTTTTCATCAAGAGCACCATTCAAAAATGTTGTTTTAACATCCATTTGATGTACATATAAGACATAAATTGATTTTAAAGCAAACAACACCCTAATTGAAGTAATCTTGGCAATAGTAGCATATGTATCAAAATAATTTACTCCTCCATTTTGTTTAAAACCTTTAGCAACTAGTCTTGTTTTGAAGGTTTGTAGAGATCCATCGGTATTGTATTTCCTTCTAAACACCCATTTGCATCCTATGGGTTTAGAATTAGGCGGTAAATTTTCCAATTCCCATGTACCATTAGATAGAAGAGAATCCATTTCATCATTTATTGCTTCTTTCCAGAAAGTCGAATCTCTTGAGATCATTGCTTATTTATAAGATTTAGGATCCTCTTCTAAATTTAAAATTATTGGTATTTTATTTAATACCTCATCCCTACTTCTTTCAACTAGAAAGACTATTGCTTGAGAATCAATAAAATCAGGATCTAAACTCTTTTCTTTTCTAGCTCTCTGACTTCTCCTAGGTTCTGTAGGAGATTCACTTATCTTTCTTTTAATTTTATTTGGAGAAGAGCTAATATCCAAACCAGTACTCGGAGTTACAGTAGTATCATCCCAAGTTACTGTATCATATTCATTGGTTTTTGTAGGATTACTCTGAGTTATAGTTGGAGTTAAATTTTCCGCACTATTATATGAAATTTTTGAATCGCCGGTAAATTTAGATTCCACAACATCCTTAGATTCTATAATTACATTAGACTCAATGTCTAATAATCTATATGTTTTTGAGTTCTCGGCATAACTCATAAAATACTTTTAATTTCTCTTGGTCCTAATTTTGTTCGTTTACGATCAGGAACTCTATACTAGGCTAAGCAGCCTCATACTCTTAAGAAATTTAAGTTAGGTGTTCTTACTTTCCATATCTCATATGGTGAAACCTTAAATTTCTTGGAAGGTATTCTGTTATGCACAAAACAAGCTGTTAATAAGGCTTCTCCCCATAGATTCATTGGTAATCTAACATGCATTAACATAGCATTTATCATATCCACCAATATTCTATTTTTTCTTTCAGCCAAGCCATTTTTTTCCTGAGGTATAAGGTGCACTAGCTTGGTAGATCAAACCATTTTCTTCACAAAATATTGAGAATTCATTGGAAAAGTATTCACCTCCTCGATCATTTCGTAGGATTTTAATTTTCTTTTCCAATTGATTTTCAACCAATGCTTTGTAACACTTATATACATCAAATGCTTGATCTTTTGTTCTTATTAAATAGACATATTTTAATCTAGAACGATCATTAATGAATGTAATAAAATATCTATTACCATCCCTAGTTAAATGTCCATTTAATTCACAAATGTAAGAATGCACAAGTCCTGGCAATTCTGTTGTTCTTTCATTACAGGAAATGGTTTCTTAGTCATTTTGGCATGTATGAATATTTCACATTTCCCACCATGTTTAGTAACATTAGGTATCATCCCATGTTTATCTTTCCAGCCACTTTGATTTCTATAGGCCAGCTATGTAATCAAATATTTCGGGTGCACTCAAATGCAAGGGTTACTATAGTCCAACTATATAACCAACTACAAATGGAGTAGTGTTGAGTAAAGTCTAACTATTCAAATAAAATAATAAATAAATAATATTAGTCCAACTAATATATATAACGAGAAATAATAATCATAGAGCGCGTATATCAAGAATATTAAATGAAATTACAAATTTAATACTAGTCTCCCACTATTTTTCGGCGAGCCTCTAACCCTCCATTGAGAACTCTGGAAACCTAGTTTCCTAGTGGGCTATGATCCCGTTAAATAATACACAACCTTGACTTTGGCCAACATACTGTATAAAATTTAACTAGGTAGATCTCTAAGATCAATTGGATCCCATGCAGTTCCTAGATCCAGTGGGTGGACATCCAAGTCTGAAACATATATCCAATATATTTCCTAACCTGTTTCATCTGAATCAACTAAGCTTTGGCTTTGGCTCAACAAGCATGATTCCAGTTAAGCGTGACCCATTGACAGTGGGAAAACTTCGTAATCCACGTCGATGAACAGAAGTGACCTTGACTATGGGCAACAAGTCACAACTGCCCAAGACATGCGATATTAACAAAGCTTTCATGGTTCAAACACAATAAAAATAAGATACTATTAACTATTCCTCTCACTCAAACTTAAATGAGACATTATCCCCAATGCCTGAAATAGTAGAAGATGAGTTTAGAAGATAGTACCTGGTTAGCTGAAATGCTACATCTAGAAAGGGAATTAAAGATTAAGATCCAGATTTATCCGACGCTTCTTACCACGATCATCATCAGACCATTTTATCTTGGAAAGGATAGGGTCAATTTGTGGTTCAAAGACTAAGATTTGGTCAATAAGATCCGGGGCAGTTCTGGCAATAAAGAGGAGTTCTTTCATAGGTTTTGTCACGAACCCATTTCTCCGGGCATCATCAAGAAACACACAAATAAAATCATAAAATCCCTCAATGTTAAACAGCCCAATCGGTTCTTGGGTGTATGTTCAAGTTCTCCCAGATAGCACTATAAAAATTTCCATCAATGTGCCCAAGACACCTGGGAAAGCAATAAAAGCATCAGCACAGTTAATCATTTACACCAGTCACTCAGACATTCTCGGTATGATTAGTTCCTCTCCATTTGATGGACCTATCAGATTCGCCTCCGCCAAGAGTTTTGGGATGATTCCTAGAATTGGACTGCCTCCTTCATGGGTGACTTTTGAAACGATCCCCATAAGTCTAAGATTGCCTCCGCCTTATGCTAAATGCATATTCCTTTCAGCTAAGATTCGACCCAATTCCTGTGCTGCTTCTATATATTGTGGTTTAGTACCAATACTAGTACCGAAAAACACACAGATGTTTTCAACTTGTATTCTTGAAGTGGCTTCCATTTTTTTTCTTTTTTTATGTATTTTTTCTTTCAAATCTGGATGCCTTCAAAAGTGCAATGAAGGGCTGAATTTATAGTACCTGAAAATGGTGAGTAATAATAGCACTAGTATTTTCCAAAGGACGCTTGTTAGCTAAACAATAAAATAAATCGTGAAAGGTCAAAAAGTATGGATCTTGTCGATGAAAATAAAAGAAAATAACAAAAGAAAAGCAAATCAAAGCAATGATTAAGGCAACAGAATTGTCTACGTAATACGCCACTCGTTTGGTATATAAATCAATTAGAATGCGTCTCAAGAATTCATTCCTTACTCAGCCATCACTAATGACTTAAATCTCATCTTTATGATTGTCAAACACCATTCCTCCTTAAATACTCCGTTTGTGCCTTTCCCTATAAAAATAACACACAAAATTAAAAACTCTACAACATGTATACAAAATATGAAAACATAAATTACGAAAAATTGCATGGGTTGCCTCCCTAGTAGCGCCAAATTTTTCGTCCTCACCCAGACATGACTGAAATCTATTTGTCAATGAGGTTTCAGTGTGGTTTTGGATGTCCGATTAAAGACAATCCCATGAGCGTTGCTTTTGAAGGGTCTCTTCCAACTGTAAAGTGGCAAAAAGGAATTTTGTCTCATTCAGTGCTCGTGCCGCCTTTTTAAACTTTGTCGCTCCAATGATTCCTAAAAAGAAAGAAAGAAAATCAGGAGGTCTCGTATGGTGCTTTAATTTGAATGGAATTTCCATTCTGTCAAGCTTCTGAGCGATATATGTAATTTGTACTCCCCAGAACAATGATATTTCTCTTGAATGCTCAAGTTCTTTAAATTGCTCCTCCATTTGGTATTCTTCATTCATCTTTTCTTCACAAATGTATTTTAGGATTTCCGTATTTAATTCTTCATCTGTCATCTATGAAATACATATTTCATAAGTATCAACCTGATGATGTAAAGATGTGTCTAATATTAGGTCTTCATCCTCTGAGGTTAATGTGACTGGCTCAAGTAGATCTTCTTCAAACATTTGTGTCATGAATGCTAAAAAATCTTCAATCAGAGGATGTAAACGTGTGTCTATCTGTAAGCTTTTATCCTCTGTGATTGGTATGAACAGTTCGGGTAGCTTTTCTTCAAACATCATTGCAATACATGCTTCAAGATCTTCATTTTGAGGATAGAGAATTCCATCCTCATTTGTTGGTGTAATTGATACTAACAGCTCAGCTTCTTTATCCTCGTCAGAATCTAAATAATAAAAATCAAACAGAGACTTTGCTGGTTTGGGCTCCTGAAATGATACCTCTGGTACTTAATACTGCTCAGCCTCTTCTTCTGTCAATGTGTCATTGTGAAATGCTTGGTACTCGAAGGCTTTGTCAGTTTCATCTGCTTCTTGAGGCATGTAGCTCTGGTTTTCTGTTAATTTTCTGATTTGATCTGTCAGTCTCTGAATGGATGCTAACTGTCTCTGAATACTTTTGAATTGATTCTGGTATGTTTCAAGCATTGTATCCAATTTTTCATCTCGTTTCTTGTTTCAATCTTTGAGCATGTCAACCAATTATTCTTCTTCTGATGGTTCTGATTATTGATGAAGATCGTAGGTAGATGGTGAATAAGATGAAAAATATGGTTCTGTGAAATATGATGGTTCTTCGTACCTTGATTGATTCCGATAATTCTGCCACTCTGACATGTATATGCATTGATCGCTCGGGTGGTTACCATCGCATATCACACATCTCCCCATTGCATTCTGTTGAGCAAATATAGTATTGCTTGACATCCAATGATAATTGTTGGACTGGAAAACAGGCCTCAGAAATCTAGATTATTGCTCTCTGAATTGGGGTGTATTTTCTTCTAGTAAAGCTCGTAATCTTTCTATCTCCCAATAGTGTTCCATTTTTCAACTACCTGAAAAATAAAAGAAAGAAATAAAAATTACAAATAAAAATAAAGAAAGTTAGAAACAAGTAAATTAGGTAGATTTAAAATTAATAACTCAAGAAAAATAAGTCCCCGGCAACAGTGCCAAAAACTTGACCGGCGCAATCACACGCGTATAACGCAAGCGCACGTATCGTTCAAGTAGTATAAAAATATCGATCCCACGAGGACTTAATTTCTATTGTTGTTATTAATCATTGATACTATTTATTTACAGGTATCTAATTAAAGGGAGAATGAATTAAATTGCTTTTAGTTGGTTGATTGTGGATTTGCTAAATAAATAAATAAATACACAAAAGAAAATACAAAGGAAAAAAAAAGACACAAAAATCTAGAATTGTGATTCCACCACAATATTATTCTAATGATGAATTGATTCTCTTATATATGTGTAATAAATTGGTTTTCTAACCTGGAACACGAAGATGTGCAAAAGCCTCTTCCGATTGTCAAGTGCAAACACCAAAATAACCCAATTATTCATATTCCTATGTTAACCAAGTTACCTGAATTCATTAAGTGCAAGTTCCAATTGTGGCTACCCCCGCCCGACATGTATATTTCTATCCTGTAAGGAAATCTATTAAAGGGTTACATATCCTTAAGGAAGATCATGAGCTATTAAATCTAAGGCTGAAACCTAAAATCCTTTTTCCAAGTTCATTTTAAATTTACCACATCAATCTTATTGGTGATCAGGCAACAAGAAGCATTAAGCTTAAGATTCAATAAACAAACTAAAGAATTACCAAATATATAATTAAATCAATTATTAAGTATGTAAATATTGTGTTTCATCACTACCCTCCACCTTTACTATTTCTAATTTAGAAATCTCTCTTACTATAACATAGAATTTATTAGTGATATTACCAACCAGCCATATATGTGGTATCCCCATTAAGTCAGATTTTAATTAAGTCCAACCAGCCATAAATGCGGTATCATTATTTGTCCATAAACCAGCCATATAGGCGGTAATCACATGTCACCTAAAGACCGACCATTTAGGAGGTGTCACATTATGTCAAATAAATAAAACCAGCCATTAAGGCGCTAATACTTTAATTTAAATTATAATTTCCACATTATAAGTAAGGGAGATTGATTCAAACTAAAATAATAAAAGCTTCACCATTCCCCCATCAGAAATCTAACTAGAAAACATAAAAGAAAGAAAATAGAAGAAACACTACTATTATTGAAAATAAAAATACATTATTTAAATTGTTAGAAATATACAAATAAGATGCAATCCTTAAATTCCTTACAAAAACCTAAGGAAAGCATGAGAATTACAAATGAAATGACTTGGTATTTATAGGAAAATCTAAAGGCTTCCACCAATTTCTCCATCGATTGCTCTACCAATTGCTCCACCAGACATGACACCAAGCATGGCATAAACATGACACCAAACATGACATTAAACATGACACCAAACATGCAAGCATGTTTGGTGGAAGTTTAACAATTTTTATTTTCTTATTTTATTAATTTATTTTATATTTTGAAAATGCTATAGTAATTACTCAAAATACACTAGATTATTCATCAATTTTGGTCTTCCAAACTTCAGAATTAGAAAATATTTAAATCTTCAAAGTTATAGATCTTTAAGTCATATTTAATCTTCAACTTGAATCAGCTCAATCGGATATGGATGAAAAAGTTATGGCCAAAATACCAAACTTGCGTAAAATTAAAATTTAGGACTACACTTCATGACGCGTACAGTAAATTTTCGTTTTTTATATTTTTTCCTCCGGATTTCATTATTTTAGCCCCAAGTTGATTCCATTAAGTCCCAATATTATTTTTATCTGTAAAATAAACAAAAACACATCAAAACGTTCATAAAAATCGAGAACTATACAAAAAATTAGGTTAAATGAGTGAGAAATAGTGATATAATTACCATTCATCAGTAATCCATGTCGATGAACAGCAATGACCTTGACTATGGCAAAAAAGTCATAACTGCCCAAGACATGCGATATTAACAAAGCTTTCATGGTTCAAACACATCCGCTAAAGATAATAATCTTGACTTTGGCCAACAAATCAAAGCCAATCTTGGATCTTGAGAGATATCCACTCAATGGAAGGAAACGCTTAATATTAAATGTGAGGGCGTTTTTATAAATTGATAATCAATTTATTATCTT
The DNA here is from genome assembly GCA_019454045.1 of Zanthoxylum bungeanum. NCBI lineage: Eukaryota > Viridiplantae > Streptophyta > Magnoliopsida > Sapindales > Rutaceae > Zanthoxylum > Zanthoxylum bungeanum. The sequence continues at coordinate 181,929 of SKCR01037880.1, read as the reverse complement.
TGATTAGGTCTCATCATGCACCCTTAAACATGCATTCTAAAAGCATAATAAGGCGCGATAAATATAATAATGATATGCAAATGAATATATATACAATTTGTTCCTAAAATAAATCTCTCCCTTTTCTTTTTCTTTCTCCCGCTAGCACTTTACATTCTTCAAAGTTCCCAATTACATAGCACTAGAAGAAACGTCATTTACAGTGAGGGGAATTTGTGAGAAGAGAAATACAATGAGAATGAGAGGTGATAGGCTGGACACGCAGATCCAATTACAAATAAATACCATATTTACAATAATTTCCAAAATTGTCCTTCCCATCTAATATCCATCCAATATACGTTATTCAAACAAATACATCCAATCATTCATGCACAGTATGTTATCAATCAATCTAATCTAATCAATTAATTCTTCAATTAATTATCATCCAATGTTCATACAACGATTTGATTTGCGCGAGTCCAACTCGTCAAAGTAAGTATTCTTGAATTATATCGAACTACAATATTAAATCCAATTTAAATTGTATTCAATACTAATTCAAGTTTAATTCAAAATTAGACAATTACACATATTATAGTGCATTTTTAGACTTGCATTCCAAATCAAATCCAAATGGTCTCAAAGGTCCATTTAGCGTCCAATGCCAATTCTATTAGGTCCAGTGGGCTTTAATTAATTCTTTAGGCATGGACCTTTGGCCATTATGGATCAAACCCATAATGTCTTGGTCCATTTAGGAATCACATTATGACATAAATTAATTTTGGCCCATTAGGCCCAATTAGATTATAAAAGGCTCACAAGTCATATTTTGGACTTTTATGGAAATGGTTTAGGCCCAATTGGATCCAACCCAATTGTCCACAACCAAACTTGGCCCAACCAAGCCCATTAATCCAAATATAACCAAATACTACATTAATACAATATTCCAAATATTACTTTAATTCAATTTAAGTGTAATTAACATAACTAATAAATTAATCTAACATTTCCAAAATATTAATTAATCTAATTAATCATGCTTATCATTCCAATTCATGTCCAACACAAATTGAAGCAAAATCAAGTCTCCAACAACATGTTCATTCACGACAATTACAAGAAATTAACATCAAATTTGATTTCAATCCAATTAAATCAACATTCAACATTTATTTCATGCCATTAACACATCCAAGTGTCAAAATTCAAAAAATCACCATGAGTTCAAACTAGGGTAAATTCGGCCAACATAATAATTTAGGGAAATTTGATCCAATCAATTTTTCACCAATCCAACAATGCACAACTTTAAGTTATCGTCATCTAACATCAACCAACAACTTAACTTTGAATTTTCATGCTCCAAGCAAAAATTTCCAAATTAAAGTTTATGAACCTTAGATTTCCAAATCATATTTAGCAAAGCTTTGATACCATTGCTAGTCTCTAAGGCATGCCACAAGATCTCTAAACATGATTATATGTGTGAATTAATCAAGAAAAGTGGCGGAAACACTTACATTGATTTGGAGAAATTTCAAAAATTTCTTTGTTTGGATGAAGCTCGAGGCTTTTGTTGAGTTGTTTGTTCCTTGGGTGAGTTTCCTTATCACCTCAAATGACTATCTAAGTGCTAGCTTTGAGAAAATTTGAAGCAAAAATTCACTTCTATGGAGAGCAAGGTTCGACCAAGAGGGAGAGAAAAGAGAGATGGTGTGTTGTGTTTTCCAAAACTTGGTGGTTGAGTGAATTAAAGGAGTTAATTAAATATGCAAACTACTTCATCAAATATAGACATTTGATGTAAGTCAAATAGTCCCACCACTTTTAAATTCAAAATTTAAGTTGGCTTCTCCAACACATAACTAAGCTTGGGCCCGGGTTCGTTTAATTCCGAATTAAATGAATTTGTCGTCGCGCTATAATTAAATCTAATTTAATTAAATAATTATGCCTCGTAAAATTATTACGATAATCGCTTATGAATTAATTCTAATTAATTTGTTCGCTCGAATTAAAATCCAATTTTAATTTCATATTGAAATCTGATTTCAATTAATATATCTGATATATTATTTTATCCCCAAATAAATAAATTAAATAGAAAAATCTAATTTAACTATTAAATTTTTTTTATCGATTAATTCTAAATTAATTACGTTTTCTCTTCTATACGAATTCAATCTCAGATTAATTCTTGCGGCAATTAATCCCATATTAATTTTGTCTCTCATAATCCTGATGTAGACTTTCTATCATCAGGATCTAATTGGAAATCGGAATCCGTATACCCATTAACTTGTAGTTTGTTTCCTTCATAGATAATAAACTTATCCTTAATACCTTTAAGATACTTGATGATATGTTTAATGGCCATCCAATGGTCATTTCCTGGATTGGACTGATATCTGCTCTTCACACTAACTGTGAAGCTGATATCAAGCCTAGTACATAATATGCAATACATGATGTTTCCCAAACATGAAACATAAGGTTGATTAGACATTCTAATCTTCTCATCTTCTGTTTGCGGACACACTTTCTTCGAAAAAAATATAAGGCATGTCTGAACGGTATGTTTGCTATCTTACAGCTACCAAAATTATATTGTTCTAAGATTTTATCTATGTACGTTGATTGAGATAACCCAATAAGCTCCATTTCTCTATCTCTATAGAGTTTTATGCCTGAGACATAAGAAGCTTCACCTAGGTCTTTCATGGAGAAATTCTTACAGAGGTAAACTTTGAAGCCTTGCATCATCCCAATATCATTCCCAATGATAAGGATGTCGTCAACATAGAGAATTAAAAATACCACCATACTCCCACCGACCTTCTTATACACACATGATTCTTCCGAATTCTTGAGAAAACCAGACAATTTGATTATCTCATCGAATCAAAGATTCTAACTTCGTGAAGCCTATTTAAGTCCATAAATGGACTTCTTCAGCTTGCATACCATGCCCGAGTTCTCGCTGGATACAAAACCATCTGGTTGTTCCATATAGATTTCTTCATCAAGAAATCCATTTAGAAAAGCTATTTTGACATCCATTTTCCAAATCTTGTAGTCATGATAAGCAGCAATTGACAACAAAATCCTTATAGACTTTAGCATTGCAATTGGCAAAAAAGTCTCATCGTAATCGACACCAGGTTGCTGCGAGTAACCTTTAGCAATAAGTCGGGCCTTAAAGGTTTCAACCTTTCCTTCGGGCCCTCGCTTCCTTTTATAAATCCATTTACAACCAATAGGAACAATTCTTTCGGGAAGCGGAACCAAGTTCTAAACTTGATTCTCATACATTGAGTCCATCTCGGATTTCATGGCATCTTGCCACTTCACGGAGTCGATGTCCAACATCTATTCTCTATAGATAAAAGAGTCAGTCTTTTCAATTAAAAGAACATTGAGACTCTTTTCTTGTATCAAATACAAGCGTTCAGGAGGTCTAGATACCCTTTGTGATCTACGGAGTGTGTGAGTTGAAGCTTTTTCATCTTCTTGAACTTCAGGTTCCTCCATTGGTTCATTGGTTCCAGGTTATACTTCATCAAGTTCAACCTGTCTATGATCACCACCTTCAAAAAAATTATATTTCTAGAAATTTTACGAAGCGAGCTACGAACACATTTCGATGCTCGGTATCATAGAACAAATATCCTTTCGTATTTGAAGGATATCCAACAAACTTAAACTTCTACTCTCGTGGCAAAAGTTTATTTTGCTGAGCCATCATGACGTATGGAGGACACCCTAAAATCTTAACATAACCAAGATTCAGTTTCCTACCAGTCTATATCTCATACGGAGTCGTAGGAATAGCTTTAGAAGGAATCTTATTCAGGAGATGAGCAACAGTTAAAAGAGCATAACCTAATAAGTAATAGGGAAAATCTGTATAACTCAACATCGATCAGACCATATCCAATAAAGTCTGATTTCTCCTCTCTAACACTTCATTGTGTTGCGGAGTACCGGGAGGAGTATATTGAGCGAGAATCCCATTCTCCTTTAAATAATCAGTGAACTCTACACTCATATATTCACTGCCTCGATCAGATCGAATGCATTTAATATATTGACCAGTCTGTTTTTCAACTTCATTTCGGAATTCTTTGAACTTTTCATAGGTTTCCAATTTATATTTTATTAGATAAACATAACTGTACCGTGATAAATCATCGGTAAAGGTAATGAAGTAAGAAAAACCATTGTGTGCAGTCTGACTCATGAGACCACATACATCAAAATGCACAAGTTCCAATAAGTCAGTGGTTCGGTGTCCAACACCCGAAATTAAGACTTTGGTCATTTTACCTCGAATACAAGATTCACAAATTGGATAAGTTTCAATTGTGAGATCATGTATCAAACCATTCTTAACCAATTGGGTAGGCGTTTTACGCCTATATGACCTAACCGCATATATCAAAGTTCAGTATTATTTATATCAGAATGTTTACGTTTATTAATTCCAGTATTAAAGATATCTTGTGAGGTACGCAATATGTAATGACCATGCTCGTTTGGACAACAAAGGATCTAAATATTATTACTATCATATAAATACAAAGAACGATTCTTAATATTTACATTATATTCTTCAGTATCTAATACAAAAAGAGACATAATATTTGTCACACATCCTGACCCAAAATAACAGTCATTTAACAAAAGTCTCCTACTGGATAAGGGAATCTTGCATATGCCCACTACAACCACATCCAGAGAGTCGCCACTCCCGAATCACAACTGCATCTCCTCAAATTTCAACCGTTTGCTTCCCTGAGCACCTGCAATATATTGAAAATGTGAATAAGACAAGCATAATCTAAAATCCAATTAGATGTCATAGCTTCACAAGACAATGAGATATCAATAATAGGAAAAATAAAAGTACCTATGTCGATGCTCTTTCCTTTCTTATTTGTACAAGATAGTCCGGACAGTTTCTTTTCCAGTGTATGACTTTCTGACAGTGGTGGCACTTATCTTCAGATGCTCTCTTGGGCTTCGCTACCTTTGTCCGTGGAGAAACATTGAAACCTTCGTTTTCTTTCATTTTGTCTTTTCCCCCTTCAACTTGGATTAGGAAGAAACGGAAACTGAAGTAGGTTTCGCAAGGCGAGTCGGAACTTTATTCCTTAAATATTCCTCTGCTGTGAAAAGCATTCTATACAACTCACGGTACGAGTAGTGAATCCCATTCATATTGAAGTACATGACATGGCGATATGACGCCTGGAGTGAAACGAGAATGACTCTACGTCCCAGAGTTTCATTGAGAGGGAAATCCTAGTGCCTCAATTGCTCGATCAAATCGATCAAATGAAGCACATGCGGGCTTACAGCCTGCCCCTCATCAAGTTTATAATGGAACAGTTCCATTGAAACTCAATGAACCACAACCTATTTTTGTTTAGATTTTATACGGAATTATAAGGGTAACGCAGCGGAAAGCAGAAAACATAATTTTCCGATTTCAAAATTTTTTCTTGGAAAAATTAAATAAATTTATTTATTTAATTAACAAATACTTAAAATATGAAATTTTAACCAATGAAATCATATTTCCATTAATTATCAAATTACCCAAAAGTTTGACAAATTAATCATTTTGGTCCTTAAATTGTTAAATACATATTTAATTGATTCCAAATCAATCCCAAAATGATTTATACATGTATAATACATGAAATTATAATTTGAAACACAAATCCCCAATGTTTCTTAAATTACCGAACAACATCCAATCAACCTCAAATTTAATATACATCATATATACATAAAATTACATCACATATATGAAAATCCCTAAAATTGGATTAGGTTTAGAACCCTAATTTCACAAATTACACCAATTACAGAATTTACACTAAGTTGATAAAATCCAACATTTTAATCCAATACCACACTAATCAAGTCTCACCATCATGAGGCAACCCAAGAACAATTCTAGGTTAATTATGAATGGCTAAGCAACTCTAGAATGACAACTTTGATTAGTAATTAATCTTATAAGCTTAATTACTCCTAATACGATTAGAAATAAAACATACATGCAACACATCTCCAACAAGCATCAAACACATTTAATTACTAACCCAAAGAGTAGAGACATCAATTTAGCAACACAAATTGAATCTAAGATTAATAGAAATATTTTCTAAGTAGAAGAAAGTGTGAAAATACTTATAAAAATTCCAAATTTAGCTTTGTTTTCTTTCTTTCTTCAATTTTTACTCTCAACTTTCTTTGTAAATATTTGTGCAATTTATCTTGTGTCTTGAAAAACAAAACAAAAAATCCTTAAGTATTTTTTCCAATATTACCGAGAATACAAGGAAAAAAATGAAAAAAGAAATTTTACAATTTTATTTCATTTAAATTGGTACATATTTTACTAAATATCAATATAACAATTATCTAATAATAAAGTAAACAAAAATGTGTTCCAATGGTAACATGCCATTTTTAAACTTTAATAAAGCAAATGATGGCTTAAGATATTAGATACTTTTATTATTTTAATCATATAACAATTATATAATTAAATAATTAAATACAAATATCTTAAATATATGTATTATACTTACATTAAATATCTCAAATACATATATTAATGATATATGTAAAATATCACAATTTAATATTTAATTAATGTGTATTTAATAATATCAAATATTAAACACAAATACACATTAATTTGAAAATGACGATTAAGTCTCGATTGCATGTATTTTTTATTTAACCGAAAAATATACAATTGTCATAGTGCTCTACGAGTATATTTCATTAGTGAAACTCTCTAGGTTCAGGCATATCCATCACGAAATCAAATTTCGTGTCTATAATTCACCCACACGTAAATTACGACGAACATGAATAAACTATCTGAACCGTATAGGTCTAGGACTTCGCATACGTATAATCACTTCGTCACACTTATCCCGATTATTCCAGAGATATAGATGTAAACGTCAAATCTTTATAGATATAATCACGTCAATGTTTCTATTAGCAATCCTCTAATAACACTCAGAACTGATTTCTACAGTGTACTACGGCCCCATGGATTTAATAGATTGCTAATTCCATATTGAATACCTATGCTCTATACACAGAACTGAAGAATCCTTTCTTAATGCACACAGGATATCCTGAGCATCAGTCCACACCCAAGAAATAGACGGAGGTTGTAACATCCCGCCTAGGCCAGGATGCTACCGGCAGGAGACAAATCCATATACAACAAGAACACAACAATCTCGACCTCAGGCCGGTAACTCAACATCAATGCATTACTCAACAAGGCCTCAGGCCTGAACTCAATGAACAAAATATAAACCACTTGGCCTCCGGCCAGAACTCAAAATAAAACTAAGCTATTACGTCACTTATACAAATGAGATATAAATACAAAAACCATACAAAAGGGGCCGTGAGGACCCATAACTCGACCCAGGACTCTCTTGACTGCAATTGGGGTGATCCACTGTCTTCAAAGTCTTCATTGAAAACATGCTGGCTAAGTTGTTAGCTACTAATGTGCGATACTAAGAAATTGAAGTAGTGTGAGTCATAAGGCTCAGTAAGTAATCATGCAAACATTAACAAATCTAAATTAATTTTATAACTTATATCCGTTTATTCCCGCATTACTTGCTATTAGTTTTTTCATCTGAACACACACCTACATACTTTAACTTCTATTAATTACCTCTGTATTAATCCTTCATACTAGATACGTCAAGTTCTACTTTTCATACTAACAGGTTAAGATCCATTTCACTTCTACTGTGTTACTCAGTTTCTTCTCTTTACCTTTTCTGTATACTTTGAGCTGATCTAGATTTCACAATTATAAAAGCTTTCTTTCTTTTACTGTCTTGAAATATCATCAAATCAGACTGTTAAAATCTTACTTCTGTTAATTACCTAATCCACTACCACAAATCATGATTACATGTATATGTTACCATTTCCTCATGAATTAACATCATTTCAATATGCTCTTTTAAGTAAACATACAACTCATTATCATCATTAACATATATACCTTTCGATGTGATTGTGTCATGCTTTTATGAACTGCTACTTTAAAATCTTTTCTAAAAAACTTACATGTGAGAAATACTAATGCCATAATGCATTAACATCAAATATATGCATCTCAAATGACTTACTATGATACATGATTTATATGCAAAATTGCAAATCCTTTCTTTACCCCAACATGCTATGCCTTTTAGAACATACTTTATGAAAATCCTTTTCGAAGAACTCTTGGTTGTAAACATTACTCGAAAACTGATTTTTATATTAAAAACTGAATCTCTTATAAAATCGATGCCTCGAAAAACTTTCTTTTCTAAAGAGCTCTTTCTGAATGCTGTAACTGAAAACTGAAACTGTGTTTCAAAACTATAACTGTATCTGCAGACTGAGAACTGCATTTGAAACTGTAATTTGTATCTGAAAACTGAAAACTAAAACTTTCTCTGAGTCTGTATCTCTGAAAACTATTTTCTGAAAATCTGATATTTCAAAACTTCTTTCTGAAAACTGATATCTAAGTGTCTGTAGAAAATCTGACGCATCGAGGCGTTACGTATCGTCGTCCCCCCATACGCCCTACAGTCAGATATGCAAACCCATGACATTGGGGCGTTACGTATCGTCGTCCCCCAAAGCATGCCATACCTGCCATGAAACTAGTGGTCTTGGGGTGTTACGTATCGCCGTCCCCTAAGCCACAAACTGGAACTGGGGGTGCGGATCTATGCTACCACCCAAGTTCAATCTGGAGATCAGGTACACGATCCTATGCCGCCATCCTGTCTCATAAATTAGGATCCAGGGGCGTTACGTATCTTCGTCCCCCTAGTCCTCTACATGTGCACATGTCTCTGCCTGTCAATTCCATCTCTATATCTCTAGTTACATACTGGGGTGAGGTTTTACCTCATGCCCCGAAAACCATAAAACCATAATCTGCAACTCAAACTGTAAAAATATTTTATGAAATACGATTCTTTTCAAAGCATTTGAAATCTTTCTTTAAAATATTTGAAATTGTTGAAAACATTGTTATCATTTGCTCAACTGCTGAAAGATTAAACGTACACACACATGCACATGCATATATGCATTTTATGCTTCTCTCTACTGATAAGTGGTAAAACTATCACTATTTTCCACTTATTTAACTTAATATTTTGTATAATTTCTTGAGTTTTGTGAATATTTTGATGTGTTTTGTGTTATTTTGTAGATAAATAAAGTTTCAGGACATTCTAGAGGTGATTTGGAGCAAAACTGTGAAATTTGGTGAAATTTGGCAAAAATGGTATTTTGGTAATTTTGGGCGTCCCGACACAAAGGATATTTTGGTAATTTTGGGCATCCCGACACCAAAATAAAGTTTCAAGATATTCTGGAGATGATTTGGAGCAAAACTGTGAAATTTGGCAAAAAGGGTATTTTGGTAATTTTGGGCGTCCCGACACCGATGGTATTTTGGTAATTGCACCACCATGCCACATGTCAAAAATTCAACGAGCCGTCTTTTCTAGCACACCTTGCCACGTGTCGAAAATTCAGCGATCCAAAAAAAAAATAATAATAAAAATCAGAAAAATAATAAAATAATAAAAATCAGAAAAATAATAATAAAATCAAAAAATCAAAAAATAATAATAAAAAATTAGATTTTTTTACCTATAAATAGATTTTGAATTTCTTAGTTTCAATGTATCAAATCCTTTGAAAATACTTATATAATAAAGAGTTCTTCATATTTTCTTCTTTTATTCAGTTTTATTTACGCTTTGTAGTAGTAATTCTATCCATCCATGAGGGGGTAACTTCTCTATGTTGAGGTAATGAGGTAATACTTTTACTATTGCTTTTTAGATTAATCTCCCTTAAAAAATAATATATAAACTATTTAAAATCAGATTAATAAAGGATACCGCCATTCCGGACGGTTGGTTATTTAATTTAATCTGGTTAACCTGACTTAAATGAAGATACCGCCATACTGGACGGTTGGTTTAAGTTTATATTTCTGTTCCGCCTTATGGCTGGTATATTTGAATTTGACTTAATAAGGATACCGCCATTCTGGACGGTTGGTTTAAAATATCACAAGATTATATATTATTTTATTGAGAGATATCTAAATAGTAAATAGTAGAAGTTAATTCCTTTTACCTTAGCATTTCATTTCATTTCTTTGCAATTATTATTCTACAATTACTTTTCAGCAATTTCACTTTATGTCTTTTAAGTTTTTATCAGTTTTAGTTATTGTTGTAACTAAGTTAAATATCTAGGGTTGTGATAAAATCTAATATTACCGATTTAAAAAAGAGTTAGATTATAGTTTGGATAACTAAAAGAATTATTTGTTGAGTCATAACCTTAATGCCTTTTTATTAACTGATCACTAATAGAATTGATTAGATAAAACTTAAAATGAACTAGACATAGGGATTTTAAGTTTAAGACCTTAGTCTCAACAACCCACGATCTTCCTTAAGGATAGATAACCCTTTAATAGATTTCCTTACAGGATAGACATATACCTGTCGGGCGAGGGTAGTCATAATTGGAACTTAACCTTAATGAATCTAGGTAATTTAATTGACATAGACATATGGTTCAATTGGATTATAACTAGGTATTTGTAAATGATCATTCGAAAGAGGCTTTTACATAATTTAGTGTTCCAGATTAATAATTCAATAATTTACCCAACTATGATTTAATTACTTCATCTTTTAATTGATATTAGAAAGATTAAAAACCCTATATCTTTGAGTCTTTTATTTTCCTTAGTATTTTCTTTTGTCTTTTTATTTATTTACTTATTTAGCAAATCTATAAAATCAAATCAATCAAGCAATTAATTCCCTTCTCCTTATAATTAGATATCTGTAATTAAATAGTATCAACAATTACTAACAACAGTAGGAATTAAGTCCTCGTGGGATCGATATTTTTATACTACTTGAATGATACGTGCGCTTGCGTTATACGTGTGTGTTTACGCCGGTCAAGTTTTTGGCGCCGTTTCCGGGGACTTATATTTCTTGAGTTATTAATTTTGAAGCTATCTAATTTACTTATATCTAATTTTCTTTATTATTATCTGTACTTTTTATTTCTCTCTTTTGTTTTCAGGTGATTGTAAAAATGGAACATTTTGAAAAATTACGAGCTTTATTAGAAGAAGATACACCCCAAATCCAGGAGCAACAGTCCGATTTTCTGAGGCCTGTTGTCCAACCCAACAACTATCACTGGAAGTCAGAATCAAGCAATACTACATTTGCTCATCAGAATGAAATGGGGAGATGTGTAATATGTGATGGTAACCACCCGAGCGATCAATGTATATACCTTTCAGAGTGACAGAATTATTGGAATCATTCAAGGTACGTAGAATCATCACATTTTCCATTTTATCCACCATTTATCTACGATCTTCATCAAGAACCAGATCCATCAGAAGAAGATCAGTTGAATTACATGCTAAAAGATTTGCTCAAGAAACGAGAAGCTCAATTTGATGTACAAATTCAGAGTCAAGTGACGTCTATACAAATGATGACAGATCAAGTTAGACAATTAATAGAGAACTTGAATCACATATCTCACGAAGCAAATTCAAATAACACTGAAGAAGCCTTCGAATATCCTGAGATTCATCATGACATCATAACAGAGGACGAGGCTGAGCAGTATCAAGAATCAGAGGTATCAGTTCAGGAGCCTGCACCAACAAAGTCTCAATTTGATTTTTGTTATTCTGACTCTGACGAGGATGAAGAAGCTGAGTTTCTTGTACTAACTGCACCAACAAGGAAGGATAAAACTTTCCATCCTCAGAATGCAGATCTTGGAGAATGCTTTGCACTAATGTTTGAAGACGATCTACCTAAGCCAATCAGCCCACTCAGATCAGAGGATGAAGACCTAAAATCTGACATTTCTTTACATTCTCACATTGATATTTCAGGAGCATGTATTTCACAGATGACAGATGAAGAACTGAATGCTGAGATCCCAAAATTCATCTGTGAAGAAAAGGTGGAGCAAGAAGAAGAGCAAATAGAGGAGCAATTTTCAGACAAAATTAAAGATACATTGAATTAAGGCGAAACATCACTGTTTTGGGGAGTACAATTTAGAGATATTACTCAAAAACTTGACAGAATGGAAATTCCATTCCAAGTCAAACACCATACAAGACCTCCTGATTTTCTTTCTTTCTTTTCAGGAATGACTGGAGCAACAAAAGTTAAAAAGGTGGCACAAGCACTGAATGAGACAAAATTCTTTTTACCACCTTACCGTTGGAAGGGACCCTTCAAAAGCAACGCACATGGGAATGTCTTTAATAGGACATCCAAAATGACGCTGAAACCGCCTTGACAGATGGATTTCAGTCACGTCTGGCTGAAGACGAAAAATTTAGCGCTAGCAGGGAGGCAACCCATGCAATTTATTATAATTTTTATATTTTGTGTATACATGTTGTAGAGTTTTGAGTGTTATTTTTGTAGGAAAAGCTCAACCAAAGCATAAGACAGAAGGAATCGTGTTTGGCAAAGATAAGAGATAATTCATTAGTGATGGATGAGTAAGGAATGAATTCTTGAGACGTATCCTAATGAATTTATACTAAGCGAATGGCGTATTGAGTACACAATTCCGTTGCCTTAATTATTGCTTTGATTTGCTTTTCTTTTGTTTTTATCTTTATTTTCGCTGACAAGATTTATACCTTTTTGACTATCATGATTTATTTTACTGTTTAACTAATAATTGTCATCTAGCAGGTACTAGTGCTATTATTACTCACCCTTTTCAGGTTCTATAAATTCAATTCATCATTGCACTTTTGAAGACATCTAAAGTAAAATATGGAAGCCACTTCAAGAAGACGATTTGAAAATATCTGTGTGTTTTGTGATACTAGTGTTGGTACTAATCCACAATACATAGAGGCAGCATAAGAATTGGGTCGAGTCATGGCTGAAAAGAATATGCACTTGATATACGGTGGAGGCACTCTTGGACTCATGGGAATTATTTCAAAGGCTGTACATGACGGAGGCAGTCCAGTTCTGGGAATCATCCCAAAACCTTTGGCGGAGGAAAATTTGATAGGACCATCCAACAGAGAGGAATTGATCGTTCTAGGAATGTCAGAACGACTGGTGGAAATGACTAACCGTGCAGATGCTTTTATTGCTCTACCAGGAGGCTTGGGCACATTGGAAGAAATTTTTATAGTGTTATCTTGGGCGAACCTGAACATACACCAGAAACCGCTCGGATTGTTTAATGTTGAGGGATTTTATGATTTTCTTTGTGTGTTTCTTGATGACAATCGGAGAAATGGGTTCGTAACAAAACCTATGAATGAACTCCTTTTCACTGCTAGAACTGCCCAAGATTTGCTTGATCAAATCTTAGCCTTTGAACCACAAGTTGACCCTATCTTTTCCAAGATCAAATGGACCGAAGACGATTGTGGAAAAAAAAAAGGTAAGATAAATCTGGATCTCAACCTTTAGTCTTCTGATTTTCAGCTAACTAGGTACTATTATAAACTCTTGTTTTTATTGTGTGTTATTTTTAGTTCAAAACTTTTCGAAAAACAAAATAAAAAAAATTCAAAAATTTAAAAACAAAGGGCATATTTAAAGCTAGGTGATGGTTTGGTGTCTTCCTTCACTCACTACCTTTATAAGGAAAAGTTGTGAAGGCACCTATATAATCATTCACTTGTAGCGTGTTGTGATAGACTAGTTTGGAGGACTCGTTGTTTATTCCTGACACCAAGCGATAAGAGCCTAAGGGGCTTGGGTATTTAAGTGAGCCTCGCTCCACCTTCCCTATGGGGAATCTACAACGGGAAGTCCATTCGACAGTTAGTCACACACCATAAACTCGTTGGCACGTACCATAAGGTATAAAAAATGTGCGTTCACTTGGTCGCTTGAACCCTTGAGTGGGGAGTCCTAGTTGTGAACAATCCTTCGTCAGTGAGAGCCTTTGATTAAACTTCTAAAACCACATGTAAATTATAGTTATATGACCAGTAGAAATGTTTTGTTGTTATGTTGACTAAAAATATGAAATTGGTAAGAAATAGCTGTGTAAGGAATTTTCACTCCTGAGACGTATTTCAAACCTAATTCAAAACAAGTTAATTTTTGTTTATTCACTTTTGAATTATTTAATCTGTAAATTCTCCATAAAACTGACTAAAATGGATCTTCATATACTTAGTTAGCAGATATTATCAACATACATGGTAACATACGGACATAGGATAAATTTGAAAAGATTGTAATATTTAGTGCTATAGTTTAATTGGAAACATCTAAAAAAGTGATGGAAAAAAAAAAACAAACAAACAAACATCTGAGATCCGAGTTATTAAGTCTGTAAGGGTGTTTTAACATCTACTGCCCTAAAATCAACTGGTTTGGGAGTCATTGGCCCAAAGCTCGTTACATGGATCAAAAATGATGAAATAATATATATATATATATTATATATATATATATATATATATCTGAAGTCTGGGTAATTAAGTCCGTAGGGGTGTTTTAACACCTGGTGTCCTAAAGCCAACTGGTTTGGGAGCCACCGACCCAAAGCGCTACATAGATGGAAGGTATTGTATATAAATAAAAAATAGAGAAAAAAATCAAAGAAAAAATTAGAAAAATCAGAAAATTTATTCCATTACTACAAAAATGTGTGAAATCTGATAGAACTTTAGGACAAAAATATTACTCTCTTATCAACTGCACTTATGACTGTTGTGGGCAAAAATGAGTTGTTTAATATTTTGTTGGCTATGTATATGAAGAATGGTAAAAATAATCGAAGAATTTACTTATTTAGTAATTTAGAATGAAACAAAACAACTAATAACTTGGAGTAGAAGTTTCACATGATTAGTCACTAACTTCTTTATTCTCTTTTCTCTTGTCTTTTTGCTTTTGTGTGCATTAGTTTTACTACCTTTTTAATTTTATAAAATGTTTGTGGGTATCATTGTTGTAAACATTCACGAGACTACAACTCGTCCACTAGGGACACCTAGGGGTTTAAAGGCTTGTTGCATATGCTAAATGCAATCGTGATCCCTACGAAAGTGGCTTAGTTAAATTTATTATGTTATTTTATTTTGCTCGAGGACTAGCAAAATTTTAGGTTTGGGGGTGTGATGAGTGGTAAAACTATCACTATTTTCCACTTATTTAACTTAATATTTTGTATAGTTTCTTGAGTTTTGTGAATATTTTGATGTGTTTTGTGTTATTTTGTAGATAAATAAAGTTTCAGGACATTCTGGAGGTGATTTGGAGCAAAATTGTGAAATTTAGTGAAATTTGGCAAAAATTGTATTTTGGTAATTTTGGGCGTCCCGACACAAAGGGTATTTTGGGCATCCCGACACCAAAATAAAGTTTCAAGATATTCTGGAGGTGATTTGGAGCAAAACTGTGAAATTTGGCAAAAAGAGTATTTTGGTAATTTTGGGCGTCCCGACACCGAGGGTATTTGGTAATTGCACCACCATGCCACATGTCAAAAATTCAACGAGAAGTCTTTTTTAGCACACCATGCCACGTGTCGAAAATTCAGCGATCCAAAAAAAATAATAAAAATCAGAAAAATAATAAAAAAAAATCAAAAAATCAAAAAATAATAATAAAAAATTAGATTTTTTTGCCTATAAATAGATTTTGAATTTTTAGTTTCAATGTACCAAATCCTCTGTAAATACTTATATAATAAAGAGTTCTTCATATTTTCTTCTTTTATTCAGTTTTATTTACGCTTTGTAGTAATAATTCTATCCATCCATGATGGGGTAACTTCTCTATGCTGAGGTAATGAGGTAATACTTTTACTATTGCTTTTTAGATTAATCTTCCTTAAAAAATAATATATAAAATATTTAAAATCAGATTAATAAAGGATACCGCCATTCCGGACGGTTGGTTATTTAATTTAATCTGGTTAACCTGACTTAAATGAAGATACCGCCATACTGGACGGTTGGTTTAAGTTTATATTTCTGTTCCGCCTTATGGCTTGTATATTTGAATTTGACTTAATCAGGATACCGCCATTCTGGACGGTTGGTTTAAAATATCACAAGATTATATATTATTTTATTGAGAGATATCTAAATAGTAAATAGTAGAAGTTAATTCTTTTTACCTTAGCATTTCAATTTCATTTCTTTGCAAATTATTATTCTACAATTACTTTTCAGCAATTTCACTTTATGTCTTTTAAGTTTTTATCAGTTTTAGTTATGTGTTGTAACTAAGTTAAATATCTAGGGTTGTGATAAAATCTAATATTACCGATTTAAAAAAGAGTTAGATTATAGTTTGGATAACTAAAAGAATTATTGTTGAGCCATACCTTAATGCCTTTTTATTAACTGATCACTAATAAAATTGATTAGATAAAACTTAAAATGAACTAGACATAGGGATTTTAAGTTTAAGACCTTAGTCTCAACAACCCACGATCTTCCTTAAGGATAGATAACCGTTTAATAGATTTCCTTACAGGATAGACATATACCTGTCGGGCGAGGGTAGTCATAATTGGAACTTAACCTTAATGAATCTAGGTAATTTAATTGACATAGACATATGGTTCAATTGGATTATAACTAGGTATTTGTAAATGATCATTCGAAAGAGGCTTTTACATAATTTAGTGTTCCAGATTAATAATTCAATAATTTACCCAACTATGATTTAATTACTTCATCTTTTAATTGATATTAGAAAGATTAACAACCCTATATCTTGAGTCTTTTATTTTCCTTAGTATTTTCTTTTGTCTTTTTATTTATTTACTTATTTAGCAAATCTACAAAATCAAATCAATCAAGCAATCAATTCCCTTCTCCTTATAATTAGATATCTGTAATTAAATAGTATCAACAATTAATAACAACAGTAGGATTAAGTCCTCGTGGGATCGATATTTTTATACTACTTGAAAGATACGTGCGCTTGCGTTATACGTGTGTGTTTACGCCGGTCATCTACCCTAGCCATGATTCCATCTATAATGATCTTGCAAACTATATGCTCAAATATCAATAGAATGCTTGCTCAGACTAAAACATGCTAAATTTATCTTACATTCATACATGTCTATATTATCTATACATGCACACATTCTTTATCATTCTTCTACTTTCTCATGTCATAAACTTTCGTATGTACTCATGCAATGCATATACTACTCATCCATATTCTCTGTCATCTTATATACATATATCAATACTTATGTTACTAAACACATGTACAAATATGCTCATGCTTAGCTTTTGCTTATAACTCTACTTATAATTGCTTGTTCTTATCTAGATTTGTATATAATTACACATACTTCTTTCTTCTACGCTTATCCATATAAATATATATATATATACAGATTTCATGCATATTATATTACTAATTTCGAACATTGATAAATCTATCAAGTACTCACAGCATGAGTTACTTACATGGCTTCACGGAAACTCCGATCTTGGACCCGATCTGTCAAAACAAATCACAACATATGTCAGAACCGCTATTTGCGGAACTTTCAACTCATCTATACTAAACTACGAATTTTCTCGGAATACACGAAATTTTTCTGATTTTACTATTTAAACTTCATCACTCTATTGTATGCTCGTATATTGTTCTAAACTAGCTAGATAGTTCCGATTCTCACTTTATGCGTTTGCGGCCAAACTTGCGGAAACGTTTTCGCAAATGCTACGGAATGGTCTCGAACCTTCCGAACTAACCCGGAATTACTCAATTACGCTCATAATGCCATATTTATATCTCAACCAATGCTACGGTCATCTAAGTTCAATCGCGCGAGAAACTCCGTTTTACCGAAAACTCGGTAATTCTATCAGATAGATCAAATCTAATCCGTTTCTCCCCGGATTCTACCACATTTATCATTTTAACATATTAAAACATATCCAATTCATTTTATGCTAATTTGCTACGCTACGGAACTACTGGAAAAATCCGAATACAAAATTGTAAACTTTAAAATGACAAATTCTAAACGGAGAGTCGTACCAAAATTCTGAGGTCATATTCGGACTCATATTGGCCATACGAACATGCTGGTGCAATCGGAATTTCGATCGAAGCTACCGTTCATCATAAGTTACTATTCATTCACCGCTTTCTTCCTCGTTTCATGAGTAACCGTCCGTTGTTCGGTGAAATTGACTCCGCATACTCGTAGTACTCTTTGAGGGCTTCGATTTGGTAGGTTGCTCGGGTCGTTAAACGGACCAACGAGCCGGGATCGGGAAACCCATGGGCGCGCCTCTTCCTCTCCAAAACTCGCCGTTTCTGGCGAAATTTCCATCCCTGCTGGTGGCCGGTCCCTACATGGTCACCGGACGAAGCCGCCGGTGGTGGTCCGCTGGCGTGAGGCCAGCCAGAGGCCACCAGCGTTGCCCTCAGTCTCTCTCTCGCGTTTTTACACAGTTTCCCTTTTTATTTTTTGGTTTTTATTTTCTCTATTTACTAATAAAAATACTAATAATAATATTAAAAAAATATAATTAATCCAAAAATGACCAAAATGCCCCCATTAGGAAGAGTATTTTTAGAAATTAGCCCTTTTGAAGCCTTTCTGATGTGATTCTCGGAATGTGTTCAACATAAAAGCTATTCGTCTCGGAAAAACAAGTCTAATGGTTCAAGAACCAACTCGATCGAAGTTCGTTTGCTAATTCTGTGGTCAAAACAGTAAAATTTACTCGTATAGTAAAAAAATCGCGCAACTGACTTTTGATCCCACACGTCTTCCAACGCGACGGATACTCATAATCTATTATTCCAACCCATATGACATCACTTAAACTTTTATTCTTCGTTATCATCATGCTCCGAGACTATAACATCGGTCCGGGAATCCTCTAGAACTGTCCGAAAATCTGGGATGTTACAGAGGTCTTATCTAAATAGATCGGTGACGTGACTGTCATCTAAGTGTGGATGATAACTCATATATCTACATTGGTATCTCAAGGTAAAGAATCACTATGCTCACTCAACCCGAGAAGATTCTTATTGATGTTGGCATACTATCTATTAAGAATCTTCAGTTAGTCGTTCAATATTTATCTGTTATAAACACCTACACGTCTATACGAGTCTCCATGACCCATGGTTCATTGAGAAACCATCGGAATCTAAGATTCCAATATATGATATGTACAAGTCTCAACGAGTTTACTTTATTGACTAAGTAGTGTAAACCTTGATCGGGAACGGTTTAAGAATAACAACGTCATGATACAACTCAATATCAGTTGCGATGCTTTTACAACAGTATCATAACTAATCATTCTAAGGTTGGTTACGTCTTCACCATATTAAATAATATTTTACATAAAAGAAATTGATCATTTTATTCATAATAAAATGTTACATTGGTAATTACACAGAAATACATAATAAAATTGGCGCTCAGAGCACCAACCCTAACAGGTACTACACCTTAGAGGCACTAAGATGTATAAAGATCTCAAAAGACAGTATTGGTAGGCAGGTATGTAACTTGACATCATTGAGTATGTATCTCACTGTATGACATATGAATAGGTAAAGCCATAGCATCAAGGGCCAGCTGGAATGCTACAATATTTACCTATTACCGACTAGAATTGGGCCCACATCACCATGGACTTTGTATTGGGTTTACCGAGGATGCAACAATGATGTTGTTGGGTGATTGTTGACCTGATCCAGCTTATATCATTTCATGGATTGAAAGTCCTCATCAAGGAAGTGGCTATCTATGAGGAGACGCCATTTCAAATTTTAGATCGTAAAGTTAGCGTCTTTCGTTGCAAAGAGATTCAAGTTGTGAATGTCTTGTGGCATACCATAGTGTTGAAGAGGCTACTTGGGAGTTTGAATCTGAGATGGTGGAGATATATGACCTTTTTGAGAAAATCTTATACATGTGGGTTAATTTTTTGATTGCCTAAAATTTAGAGGTTTGATTGATAATTTCCTGGGGCTGCCACTTGGAGCCCCTCTTGCCTTTAAAAAAACAACCATTTTCCCTTCATTTACATGACCAGCTTCTTCTTCTTCTTCTTCTTCTATTTCTCATTCTAAATTTTCTCACTTTCATACACACTCTCTCTAATTAAGCCAAGCTTTTGCTACCGTTAACGCCACTACACCTCCGGCCAGTCGCTACCACACATGCCACCACCGTGAAGCCCTCGACTTGAGCGTTCTGATGGCATGTGTGGTGAAGCAAATTGAGCTTCCATTAGAGAGATATAACCACTTGAAATTTGGTATTTTCCACCGTTTTCCTCCTCACGTGCTGCCATCGTTCCTCCATTATTTTTACCATTAGAGAGTGAGCCTTTCTCTAGTCATTTCTGATTAATTACCACTAGTTCCATCTTGATCCAACACTATTTGAGAGATTTACCTTTTTTGGATTTTGGTAGTTTGGTTTTCGTGCCATAATTTAAAATCCGACTGTTGGATCGACGATCGAAACACATCAAAATATTTCCCTTACTGATACGAGAATTATGGTATACATATCCACTATTGAAAGTATCCGATTTCCGAGTTTGATTTTCAAAGCGGGCTCTATGTGTCTCAAAAAGTGTGCCAACGAGTTCCAGGACAGGATGTTGTCAGTTTGCTTCTCAATAGATCCGTCTAGACTCATCGAGTAAATTGTCGAGATTGACTTCGTGTTTTGAGCGTCCAGTTGAGGTAGGGGTTCGATTTCACACCTTAATTTTGATTTTAACTATATTTATTTATATTGTTATGATTTGCCTATAAAATGATATGAAATATGTTTTAACATTAGCCATGATTTATGAAATTGTAAAATGACGCTTTGGGTCGTATGACTCGACCATAATGAGTTTATTGTATTATTTTATAAATATTTGTATGGCAGTATAAATGTAAATTGGAACAGACTTGGATTGGTAAAAATATTAAATTAGATATATTTAAATTGATATATAGGGATCTCTGTTATGGTTCATATCTTGGTTATTATTTAGCCTATTGCTGCACTTATTTTTATGGAGTACCGTTTTGGCCCACCTTATAAACCCCGGTTGATCCGTTGCGGTAATTATTACGCGACATCAAGTTACGGTATTTGGACAATGATGACGCATCTCTGGGTGAGAGTCTCAAACCTGCACAAGGTTTTTTTATTATTACCTCGTTGTGGCATTTGATCGTGAGGAGCCGTTCGTGGCATATGATCATGTTGTTATGTAGCCCCACATTGTTGGGATGTATGCCCTAGAGCTACATGAGATGTAAACAGTTTCTCTTACATAGAAATAAAAGTGATGCATTATTCATTCATAAAATTGCTTGTTTACTTTTCACATATTATATCTTCATGAATACCATAGATTACTTGTGTACCTTCAAGACTTCGTGCATGAGTGTCATACACCAGAGGATTCAAGTCTGAAGTTAGTAATCTTAAATAGTCCATAGAGAGCAAACAAACCGATACTTTGTTTGTGGTTTATCTATAGCTGCGGTCCATTCTATATTTAGATGGCGATCTTAATCCGGATCGTCAATGTTTAGACATGAGAATGGAGGCACATTGTATGATGTGATCATATAGGACTGGACCCAGATAGAAATGACATTCTTATAATATCCGTTAAACTAAGAAATTCATTTCAGTATACTTGATGGTCATATATGGGTTGATCTTAATCCTGAGTGTACTACGAACTCCTGCATGGCAGGATGTGTCCTTTGATTTACAAAGGTGAGGTTGGTGTAGCAATCCCGACCAATAACTACGTACTTTGGGGGCATACTCTGTTATGTAGCTGGGAACGTTTTACATAGACATAGAATTCACTCCTTCTTGCGGGAAGTAGATGAATATCTCTCTTAAGAGTTGATTCGTTACTTGAACGATTTGAGCGCTCAAGTCTTTCTGTACGAGATATTCATGAAGGATCAATTCATATGCAATGACTATATCGGTGGACACCGACTTGGATCGACTTTATATTTCATCTACGACAACGAGAGTGCAACTTCGGGTTTTTAGTGGAATAACCCGGAGTTAATAATTCGAAATATTTAATTAAGAGCTTAATTAATATTTCGAGATTATTGGAGCTCAGAACCGTAGGTCCACTTGGTCCCCGTGCTAGCTCGATTTACTATAGCGGAGCTAATATAATTGGATGGTCCAATTATATACTCACAAAAGGAATGAATAATATTAATGTGATTAATAATATTAATTATATCACACATGAGACTTTATATTAAAAGTTAATATAAAGTATTAATAATTATATTTGATAATTATTAAATTAGAATATTAAATTATATAAGATATAATTTAATAAGGCTAAGAATTATTACCAAGGTAGGATTCCTTATTGGATAAGGAATATGATTTTTTTGTTTGGGAAACAAAAATCAAATCCTAATTGTCCCCTACTTTGGCCGAATTTTTGGAGTCATATTAGGGATAAGATTTGTTTGTTTTGGAAACAAAATCAAATCCCCATTGGCTGAAAATTTGGAGTCCTAAAGGGAGTAGGATTTGTTTATTTTGGAAGCAAAATCAAACAAGGAATCCTACTTTACCCTTGGCCGAATTCTATACCATTGGGAGACTAGTTGATTTGTTTTATGAAACAAATTAACCATACATATAAAAGATAAATTATGATTTATTTTTAATACACACAAGTAATAAAGAACCCTAGCCTCCATCTCCTTCACCAAGATCTCAAGAGTTGAGAATTCTCTTCGGAGTGTGTGATTTTTCTCTAAACCGTTTAGAGATTTGTTTGTGAGTGTAGCCCACACTACCCTCCGTTAGTGTCGAGACATAGTTCGGAAGACCTCGTGACGTTGGAAAACACCCCTATTTCCCCCAGTAGTTGCGGCTCCACCTCCCTGAGAAACCCTAAATTGCGCAAATTAGGGAGGTCACAGGGAGCTCCGTTTTGTTTGTTTTTCATTCGGGATTTTGGGAAACACTTTAGGATATCTTTAGGCCTGTATTAGGATTAATTTTTGGAGAAAAATCAGATCTGAAACTGGCCTGCAAGTGGCACAAATTAGACCTACAGTTGGGTGACATTCGCGCCCATAACGTGTCCAAAACAGTCCGATTTTTGCACTGCAGTTCAAGGGCTGTTTGATGAGTGGTATTTATATCACTTATTCCCACTCATTTAACCTAATATTTTGTATAGTTTTTCGAGTTTTATGAATGTTTTGATGTGTTTTTATTTATTTTGAAGATAAAAATAATATTTGACTTAATGGAATCAACTTGGAGCTAAAACGATAAAATCCGGAGGAAAAATGGTCAAACACGAAATTTTACTATACGCGTCACGAAGTGCAGTCAAAATTTCCAATTTTGCGCAATATTTGTATTTTGGCCATAACGTTTTCGTTCGATGTCCGATTGAGCTGATTCAAGTTGCAGAATAAAGAAGACTCAAAGATCTACAACTTCGATAGTCAAAATAATTTCGAATTCTGAAGTTTTGAAGGCCGAAATTGATGAACAAAATAGTATATTTTGTGTAACTACTATAGTCATTTACAAAATGTAAAATAAATTTAATAAAATAAAAAAATAAAAATTGTCAAACTTCCACCAAACATGCTTGCATGTTTGGTGCCATGTTTAATGTCATGCTTGGAGCCATGTTTGGTGCCATGTCTTGTGGCATGTTTGGTGGAGTGTTTGGTGGAGCAATTCGTGGAGCAATCGGTGGAGAAATTGGTGGAAGCCTTTAGGTTTTTCTATAAATACCAAGCCATTTCATTTGTAATTCTCATGATTTCCTTAGATTTTTGTAAGGAATTTAAGGATTGCATCTTGTGTGTTTATTTTTATTAATTTAATTTATGTATTTTTACTTTCAGTAATAGCAGTAGTTCTCTTCTTCTTCTCATTTCTTTTTATGTTTAGTAGTTAAATTTCCGCTGGGGGAAGGGTGAAGCTTTTAATATTTTAATTTAGATTAATATCCCTTAATTATAATATAAAATTTATTATTCACTAAAAGGAATTACCGCCTTAATGGCTGGTTTTATTTATTTGGCATAATGTGGCACCGCCTATATGGATGGTCTTTAGGTGACAGATAATTACCTCCTATATGACTGGTTTATGAACAAATAATAATACCGCCTTTATGGCTGGTTGGACTTCATTTAAATCTGACTTAATAAGGAATACCGCCTACATGGCTGGTTGGCTATATCACCGTTAAATTCTATATTATAGTAAGGGAGATTTCTAAATTATAAATAGTAAAAGTGGATCCCCTAACCCCAGCATTTTATTTTTATTCTAGGGAAGTGATGACACACAATACACACACTTAATAATTGATTTTCTTTTTATGGGTAGTTCTTTAGTTTGTTTATTAAGTTTTAGTCTTAATGCTTCATGTTGCTTGATCACCAATAGGATTGATGGGGTAAATCTAAAATGAACTAGACATAGGGATTTTAGGTTTCAGCCTTAGACTTAATAGCTCACGATCTTCCTTGAGGATAGATAACCCTTAATAGATTTCCTTACAGGATAGACATATACCTGTCGGGCGGGGGTAGCCATAATTGGAACATAGTCTTAATGAATCCAGGTAATGTGGTTGACATAGACATATGGTTCAATTGGGTTATACTGGGTATTTGCGTCTGACCATCGAAAGAGGCTTTTGCATATTTTCGTGTTCCAGGTTAGCAAACTGAATTAGTATACATAAATAAGAGAGTCAATTCATCCTTTTAACAGTATTGTGTGGAGTCACGACACTAGATCTTTTGAGTCTGTTCTTCTATTTTCCTTAGTATTTTCTTTTGTGTCTTTTTCTTTTGTGTCTTTATTTTAAGTTTATTTAAGAAAATCCACATTCAACCAACCTAAAACAATCAATTCCATTCTCCCTATAATTAGATACTCGTAAATAAATAGATTCAATAATTAATAACAACAGTAGGAATTAAGTCCTCGTGGGATCGATATTTTTATACTATTTGAACGATACGTGCGCTTGCGTTATACGCGTGTGTTTGCACCGGTCATTGTTCGGGGACTGTTTCAGGGCTATTCTGGAGTTAAAAGTTTGTCAAAAACATCAGTGAAATCACTGGCAAGGTGCGGCCAAGCAAAGGGAAGAGCAGAAATTTTTTTCAAGTCCGGTTCCTGAGCCTAACCGCTTCCGCTGCGCGAGGGAAGGCGTTCCCTACAATTGGCATCAAGAGCGAGGTTGAAAAGTTCTCTTAACCCTTCACTTTATTATTTAAAGTTTTTGTTTTAACATGTTTATATAAGTTATAAATATGATATGCATGTTTAGATGAGTGGGCACATTGTTAAGTTCATGTGATGAATGGTTTTAATATTTCATGTGATGAATGGATTTTGCATTGGTCGTAATTTTTTATGGCTCTTATTTTTATAGGTGATTTTGTTTATGGTTTGTAAGGCCATAAGGCCATTGTTTATATTCATTGTAATTTTAATTTCAATGTAAAATTTCAATTCTTTGTAATATGGAGCACCAAAGTCTCGAATGGAGCAAATACCACCTTGGAGCGGGATTTGAAGGCCAAAGAATGCCTTGATAAATCGCATGTACTAATTAGATTAGTATAGGAAAAATAAGAGCTCGGTCAATACAAAATAAATATTGTGTTATATGTCTGTTTATTTCGAATTGTTTGAATAACATGTCATATAGCCTAGGGTGCCCACTCATGCATTTTACTTGCCATAACATGTCATATAAGCATTATCATTAAAGACATAGAATCATGATTTTATGTAATTTAAAATGTTTAAATTAGAAAATGATATGCATGAAAATCATTAATTAGATTAATGGGATTAATGTCTAAAACTTGAATTCTAATATATTAGACTTAATTGGTGCATAATAAATTCCATTGGTATATAGGATAGAAACTCGGATATAAATTCCATAGCCGATTCCGTATGGACAGAAATATGGCCTACACTCGGGAAAAAATGCCACGTACCATTGGATTTTATGACGCACTAAGATTTATTAAAAAGTTTAATTAAAATTTTCACCATTTAGAATTCCATAGTTTTAGACCTTTAAGTGCTCAGTATTTTAAGAGTTAAAATATTGTAGGCCACTTAATGCAACTCTAATTAAATAGTTTAATAGAGTATAATTATTAGTATAGACTAATAGGTTTTTAGTGACACAATTTTAAAAGTTAAAATTGACTAGCTCACTTATGACAAACTAGTGTAAGTAAATTATGCCTTAGCCGCCATAAGTTTATCCACACTAGTTTAGATAAAATATTAGATATTTTAGATAGAAACCTTAAGTTTAAAATAGTGAGTGGGAGAGGGATATACGACAGTACATCCCGCGATCTCCGTTGTTAGTCCAAAAACGTGAGATTCAAAAGCGTATCGAGACGGCTTTGTTTTCGTCCCCCTACGGATGATGTCCATTTTGGGTCAATATCAAGTTTGGATTCCGAAAGGATAGGGATTCTAGATGTATCTTGTGAATTGACCTACCCTACGGCGGCACTTCACTTGTTAAGTCAAAGAATCCCGAAACGGCGGGTTACACTCACAAAGGAATAATTAACTGTTAATAAAATTCCTTGATCAAATAAGCGGTAGTTGTTTAATATAGGAATAAGAGTTATTCCCGTATATATCAAACAGCTGAGATTGTCTCAATCTATCATGCGAGTACTTGACTTACCCTACGGCGGCACTTACTTGTGGAATGATATATCTCCGTGGCATAGTAATTCTTTTAGGTTTCTTATTCATTTCTCATGGTTCATGCATCATGTTTAATTTTATGCCAAAATTCTTTGATGATTTTAATATGCGATGAATGAATGTTAAATGCATGTTTATTTTATTTTCAGCCATGGTTTCTCCAATTATTTCCATACTCTCGAATGAAAAATTAACCGGGGAAAACTATGTAAAGTGGAAAAGTAACATGAACGCTATCCTGGTCTGTGAAGACCTTAAGTTTGTCCTGATGGAGGAACGTCCTCCCGAGCCAGCTAGAAATGCTGGCCAAGATGTGCACGATACCTACCAGAAATGGGTCGCAACATATGAGAAAGCCCGCTGCTACTTGCTAGCAGGGATGTCTAAGGTTCTTGCTGCAAAGCACGAACCTATGGCTCTAGCATCTCAGATGATGGAGTCATTGCAGGGCATGTTTGGGCAACCTTCGGAGCGTCAGCGCCATGAGGCCATGATCTCAGCAATGACTGCTAGGATGAAGGAAGAGACATCAGTTCGAGAGCATCTGTTGAGGATGATGACTTATCTCAACACTACTGAGACCCGTGGAGCTCGTATTGACGAGTGTAGCCAGGAGACCATGATCATGGAAACTCTTCTGAAGAGTTTCCTACTGTTTAAGAGCAACTATGTTATGAACAAGTTGACTTTTACTTTGACCCAATTGCTCAATGAGGTCACCCATTACGAGTCCATGCTAGTGGATTATCGTAAATCCAGTACAGAGGCAAATGTTGCTGAATCTTCCAAATCTGCAAAGAAGAAGAAGAAAGGCACTGGAAAGGCTAAAGGTAAAGCCACGAAAAAGAAGAGCAAGAAAGGCTCCAAGGATACCAAGCCCAAAGGAAAATGTTTCCACTGCGAAAAGGTGTGCATTGGAAAAGGAATTGTCCTAAATACCTTGCTGAGCTGAAGGAGAAGAAAGAAACAGATAAATATGATTTACTTGTTATTGAATCTCTATTAGTGGAGGATGATAAATCCGCTTGGATTATTGATTCTGACGCCACTAACTATGTTTGTTCTTCTTTACAGCTACTTGATTCATGGAGGGACCTTGCTGAAGGCGCTTACACCATGAGGGTCGGGACAGAGGATTCCGTTTCAGCAAGAGTAGTGGGAATTTCTAGTTTAAATTTTATTAATAATAGTTATTTAAATTTGAACAATGTGTTATTCATTCCTGGGTTCCGCAGGAATCTGATTTCTATTTCTAGACTTATGGATGATGGTTATTCTATTTCTTTTAATAGCAATTCGGTTATTATTGGTAGAAATGGATTGACTATATGCACAGGAAACTCAGAAAATAACTTGTATGTGTTAAGACCGTTAACACATAAGTCACTGCTCAACACTGAAATGTTTAAGGTTGAAAAACCTAAAACAAAACGGCAAAAGATTTCTCACGATGACACATATCTATGGCATCTTAGACTTGGTCACATCAACCTTGACCGGATAAATATATTGATAAACAACAGAGCCTTAAACCAGTTAAAGCTCGGGACTTTACCAGTTTGTGAATCCTATTTAGAAGGGAAAATGACCAAGAGACCTTTTACTAGAAAAGGTCTAAGAGCCAGTCAACCACTGGAGCTAATACATTCGGACGTTTGCGGACCGATGAAAGTAAAAGTCCCAGGTGGTTATGAATACTTCGTCATATTCATTGACAATTATTCAAGATATGGGTATGTCTACCTAATGCATCACAAATCAGATACCTTTGAAAAGTTCAAAGAGTATCGTGCTGAGGTTGAAAACCAATTAGGTGAGACAATCAAAACTCTACGATCGGTTCGTGGAGGAGAATACCTCGACAGAGACTTTGAGGAATTCTTAGTTGAGCATGGGATAGTATCCCAGCTCACAGTACCTGGAACACCATAACAGAATGTTATTGCAGAAAGGAGAAATCGAACCACATGATGAGATCAATGTTTATTTATAGCTCACTACCTAGTTCATTCTGGGGTTATGCACTGCAAACCGCAGTGTATATCCTCAATGTAGTTCCATCAAAGTCTGTTCCTAAGACTCCCCTAGAGTTGTGGAATGGTCGTAAAGCTAGTTTACGACATTTTTGCATATGGGGGTGTCCAGCACATTGCTGAAGAGTAAGACTACGAAATTAGAACCACGTTCTCAGGTGTGCCTATTTGTAGGCTACCCAAAGGAGACTAGGGGAGGATTCTTCTACAGTCCTGATGATAACAAAGTATTGTATCGATAAATGCTACGTTCCTAGAGCAGGAATATATGAGGGAGTTCAAACCTCGGAGTAGAATGTTACTCGAGGAGTTACTTACTGGTTCAACCAGCACGTCATCTTCGACGAAAGTTGACAAATACATAGCACCTTCAACATCTGATGGTCAGATGAATCCCAATCAGAATGATCTACCGCCTAGACGTAGTGGGAGGGTTGTACGACAACCTGATCGTTATCTAGGGGTTGGAGAGGCACACGTTGTCGCCTCCAGCGATGGTGTAGATGATCCATTGACCTACAGTAGTGCAATGGATGATCCTGACAAAGAGGAATGGCTCAAAGCCATGAACCTAGAGATGGAGTCCATGTACTCCAACTCAGTATGGGAACTTGTAAACCAACCTGATGGAGTGAAACCCATAGGTTGCAAGTGAATCTATAAGAGGAAGAGGGGAACAGATGGGAATGTACAGACCTACAGTTGGGTGACATTCACGCCCATAACTTGTCCAAAACAGTCCAATTTTTGCATTACAGTTCAAGGACTATTTGGGGACTGTTTTGGGGCTATTCCGGAGCTGATAGTTTGTCCAAAACATCAGTGAAATCACTGGTAAGGTGCGGCCAAGCAAAGGGAAGAGTAGAAAAATTTTTCAAGTCCGGTTCCTGAGCCTAACCGCTTCTGCTGTGTGAGGGAAGGCGTTCCCTACAATGTTAGCGTTGATGGCGCACGCTGGGCGACGCGATGCTGAAGGTTTGAGTGACGCGACTCCGGACCTTATTTTTGCCAATTTATCCGGTTTTGCTCCAAATCACCTCCAGAATGTCCTGAAACTTTATTTATCTACAAAATAACACAAAACACATCAAAATATTCACAAAACTCAAGAAACTATACAAAATATTAGGTTAAATGAGTGGAAAATAGTGATAGATTTACCACTCATCACACCACCAAACCTAACATTTTACTAGTCCTCGAGCAAAACATATAATAAAATAACATAATTAAAATTTAACTAAGCGACTTTCGTAGGGATCACGGTTGCATTTAGCATATGCAACAAGCCTTTAAACCCCTAGGTGTCCCAAGTGGACGAGTTGTAGTCTCGTGAGGGTTTACAGCAATGATACCCACAAACATTTTACAAAAGTAAAATGTAATGAAACTAATGCACACAAAAGCAAAAAGACAAGAGAAAAGAAGTTAGTGACTAATCAGGTGAAAATTCTACTACAAATTACTAGTTGTTTTATTTCTTTCTAAACTACCGAATAAGTAAATTCTCTGATTATTTTTACCATTCTCCATATACAGAACTAACAAAGTATTATTCAAATTATTTTTGCCCATAACAGTCACAAGTGTAGTTGATAAGAAGGTAATATATTTGTCCTAAAATTTTATCAGAATTTACACCTTTTTGCAGTGATGGAATAATTTTTCGGATTTTTTTCTTTGATTTTTGCTTTTGATTTTTTATTTATATACAATACCTTCCGTCTATGTAGCGAGCTTTGGGTCGGTGGCTCCCAAACCAGTTGGCTTTAGGGCACCAGGTGTTAAGACACCCCAACAGACTTAATTACCCAGACTTCAGATATATATATTTTGTAGCATCTTTGATCCATGTAGCGAGATTTGGGCCAATGACTCCCAAACCAGTTGGTTTTAGGGCACTAGGTTTTAAAATACCCTTAAAGACTTAATAACTCGGATCTCAGATGTGTTGTTTTCTTACTCCATCACTTCTTGAGATGCTTCCTCCAATTAAACAAGAGTACTGAATATTACAATCTTTTCAATTACAACATCATGTCTGTATGTTACTATGTATGTTGATAATACCTGCCAACTGAGCATATGAAGATCAATTATTAATCAGTTTTATGGAGAATTTTTAAATTAAGTAATTTAAAAAGAAATAAACAAAAATTAACTTATTTCAAAATAGGTTTGAGATACGTCTCAGGAGTGGAAACTCTTTACACAACTATCTTTCACCAATTCCACCTTTTTAATCAACATAAAAACACAAAAACACAAAATATTTTTGTAATTTTTGAAGAAAATTTTTAATTTTTTTGTATTTTCCGAAAAAAAATTTGGACTAAAAAAAAAAAACATAAACTGAAAACAAGATACTAATCAACTAATTCCCTCTCTCAAACCTAAACGAGACATTGTCCCCAATGTCTTGAATTTTAGAAGAAGAGTTTATAAGATAGTACCTGATTGGCTGAACTACCGATTAATAACACCCTCGCATGGCTGAAAATTTGGTAGACTAATAGGAGTATGATTTGTTTATTTTGGAAGCAAAATCAAACAATGAGACCTATTTCCCCCTTGGCCGAATTCTATACTCAATTGGGAGACTAGTGGTTGATTTGTTTTATGAAACATATCAACCATAAATATATATGAAAAATTATGATTTAATTTTTCAGATATAAGTCTTTAGAACCCTAGCCTCCATCTCCTTCTCTGAGCTCTCAAACGTTGAGATCTCTCTTCGATGTGTATGATTATTCTCTAAACCGTTTAGAGATTTATTTATGAGTGTAGCCAACACTACCCTCCGTTAGTGTTGAGACATAGTTCGGAAGACCTCGTGATGTTAGAAAACACCCCTTCCCCCAGAAGTTACGGCTCCACCTCCCCGACAAACCCTAAATTGCGCAGGTTCAGGGAGGTCACAATGAGCTCCGTTTTGTTTCTTTTTCATTCGGGATTTTGGGAAACACTTTTAAGATATCTTTAGGACTGTATTAGGAATGATTTTTGGAGAAAAATTAGATCTGAAACTGACCTGCAAGTGGCACAAATCAGACCTACAGTTGGGTGACATTCGCGCCCATAACGTGTCCAAAACAGTCTAGTTTTTGCACTGCAGTTCAAGGGCTGTTCGGGGACTATTTCGGGGCTATTCCGGAGCTGAAAGTTTGTCTAAAAAATCAGTGAAATCACTGGTAAGGTGTGGCCAAGAAAATGGAAGGGCAGAAAATTTTCCAAGTCCGGTTCCTGAGCCTAACCGCTTCCTCTGCGTGAGGGAAGACGTTCCCTACAATTGGCATCAAGAGCGAGGTTGAAAAGTGCTCTTAACCCTTCACTTTTTCAATTAAAGTTACTGTTTTAATTTATTTATATGAGTTATAAATATGATATGTATGTTTAGATGAGTGGGCACATTGTTAAGTTCATGTGATAAATGGTTTTAATATTTCATGTGATGAATGGATTTTGCATTGGTCGTAATTTTTTATTGCTCTTATTTTTATAGGTGATTTTTTATGGGTTGTAAGGCCATAAGGCCATTGTAATTTTAATTTCATTGTAAAATTTCAATTCTTTGTAATATGGAGCACCGAAGTCTCGAATGGAGCCAATACCACCTTGGAGTGGGATTTGAAGGCTAAGAAATGCCTTGGTATATCTCATGTACTAATTAGATTAGTATAGGAAAAATAAGAGTCTGGTCAATTGATGATGAGTGGTAAAACCATCACTTATTCCCACTCATTTAACCTAATATTTTGTATAGTTTCTTGAGTTTTATGAACATTTTGATGTGTTGTGTAGTTATTTTGCAGATAAATAAAGTTTAGAAAGCAATGGAGGCAATTTGGGGACAAAATGGGCAAAAATGCGTCAATTGGAAAATTTATGTCTCTTGAACGTCGCAACACTGAAGCTTTACGCGTCGCGACGCCTAGCCTGCGCCGAACCTGCTAACGTGCGCCGTCTGCCACGTGTCAAAATCTGATTGGTCAACCTGCTAACATGCGCAGTGCCACGTGTCATCATCACAACGGAGATGCTAAAATACGCCGGTGCCACGTGTCGCCAATCCAACGGTGCCGACAGTTGCCGACAGTGACGTCAGCAATGATGTCATGAACAGTGCCATCTCAGCCGATAAGAATCTGAGCCGACGAATCAGAAAGTGACACGTGTTACTGTAGCAACGTCGCGACGCTGAAGGCTTGAGCGTCGCGACGCTGGACCCTTACCTGCGCCTATAAATTAAGCTTCAAAATTCAGTTTTCAATGTACCTTTCTCTCTGAATCCTCTGATGTAAATAGGGAGTTTTCTATCCAATTTCTTTTATTTACAGTTTTGTAATAGTAATAGTAGTTCTTTTTGTAATAATAGTACTTTTACTATTTCAATAGTAATAGTAATTTATTTTTACTATTTACTTTTTACAGTTTTACTATTCAACCATGAGGAGGTAACTTTCCCCCTGCCGAGGTGAAAGGTAATTCTTTTACTGTTACTATCTTAGGTTAATCTCCCTTAGACACAACATATTCACCATTTTAAAATTGGACTTAACGCGGATACCGCTATATTGGTCGGTTGGCTATTATTTCTAAACCGGATTAATCCTGACTTAACAAGGATACCGCTATATTGGTTGGTTGGCTTTTAAATTTCCTTACCGCCTACATGGCAGGTTCATGAACAAATTTTACCGCCTTTATGCATGGTTGGACTTAAAATTGACTTAATCAGGTTACCGCCTATATGGCTGGTTGGTTTTAATCTCACGAGTGATTATGTTATACTAAGGGAGATATCTAAGTTAGTAATTAGTAAAAGTAATTCCTTTTTATCTTGGCAGTTTATTTTCATTTACTTTTCTACTTTTACTTTCTCGCATTTACTTTTCAGCATTTACTTTATGTCTTTTAAGTTTTCATTAGCCTTACTTATGTGTCGTAACTAAGTCAGTATCTAGGGTTGTGATGAATTTCAATATAACCGGTTTTATAAGGGGTTAGATGATATTTGGGGTAATTTAAAGATTTATTTATTGAGTCTTAATCTTAATGCTTTTTATTAAGTGGTCATTAATAAAACTGATTAGGTAAACTTAAAATGAACTAGACATAGGGATTTTAAGTTTAAGACCTCAGACTCAATAGCCCACGATCTTCCTTGAGGATAGATAACTATACCTATTGGGCGGGGGTAGCCATAATTGGAACTTAATCTTAATGAATCTAGGTAATTTAATTGACATAGACATATGGTTCAATTGGATTATACTAGGTATTTGTAATTGACCATCGGAATAGGCTTTTACATGATTTAGTGTTCCAGGTTAATAAATCAATATATTACCCAACTATAAGATAACAACTTCATATGTTAAATAATATTGGAATTAATCACAACCCTGGATAGTTTTTATAAATTTGGATTTTAATCAACCTATTTCCAAGCAATTTTATTTACTTGTTTTTAAATTTAGAATCATCGCCATTTCAATCAATCAAGAAAACAACCTGATAGATACTAGTAAAACATTTGGCCCCATAAATTGATAATAAAAAGGTTTTAAGTCCTCATGGGATCGATACTTTTTAAACTACTTGAACGATACGTGCGCTTGCGTTATACGCGTGTGTTTTCACCGGTCAAGTTTTTGGCGCCGTTGCCGGGGAACTTATTTATCTTTTACTATTAGTTTACGGGTTAAATTTGTTACTTGTATCTAGTTTTTCTTTTTACTTATTGTTTTCGTTTTCTTGTGTTTCAGGTTCTTAGTCA
The DNA here is from genome assembly GCA_019454045.1 of Zanthoxylum bungeanum. Lineage (NCBI taxonomy): Eukaryota > Viridiplantae > Streptophyta > Magnoliopsida > Sapindales > Rutaceae > Zanthoxylum > Zanthoxylum bungeanum. Next base: position 147,219 of record SKCR01037880.1, on the reverse strand, counting down.
CTTCATGAGACGAACCAGAAGCTTTGAAATCCAACCGCTTGACCCAGAGATTGAAAGAACCATCAGACAGTTGAGACGGGAAAGGCGAGAAGGCCAAGAAGCAATTTTTAACATGGAACCTGAACCTTTGGAGGTTGCACCACCAATTCCCATTCGAGACAGAACCATTCCGGTGGTCGATGGCCTCATTTCCTGTATTGTACTTCCTCCCTTACCAGCAAATGCGGGTGATATCAAAACTTGCATTCAGATGATTCAGCAGTCAGTTCAGTTGGGGGGAATGCAACTGAAGATCATAATGCCCACATCAGCAACTTCCTGGAATTTTGCGGCACTTTCAATTACAACCGAGGAGCTGAAGAAGCTATGAGACTGCGAGTTTTCCCATATTCCTTGAAAGACAGAGCAAAAGCTTGGATACATTCACTACCAGCTGGATCCATCACAACTTGGAACACTCTTGCCACCAAATTCCTTGTAAAATACTTTCCACCAGCCAGAACAGCAAAGTTGAGAAATGACATCACATCCTTTGTGCAGTAAGATTCAGAATCCTTGTACGAAGCTTGGGAAAGATACAAAGATCTGCTCCGGAAATGTCCTCACCATGAGATTCCAAAATGGCTTCAAGTCCAAAACTTTCTATAATGGACTTTCTGGACTGATGAGAACCACAGTTGATGCTGCTGCTGGAGGAGCTTTGATGGCAAAAGGAGAAGATCAAGCCTGGGACCTAATTGAAGAAATGGCCAACAACAATTCTTTGTGGCCAACAAAAAGGAGTTTGATTCAAAGAATTGCAGGAATTTATGAGGTTGGAGCCAATTCAGCAGTCAGTGCCAAGCTGGATCAGATATGCAAATTTATGGAGACTCTCAACACTCAAAGCAACAATGGACCCACAAGTTCATCATTTGGAAGAGCACCAGAACCAACTCAACTTGAAAGAGACGGTGAATTATGTCAACAATTTCAACAGACAGAGGAACAATCCATATTCCAACACCTACAACCCAGGGTGGAGGAATCATCCCAATTTTTCATGGAGCAACAATTCTGGACAAAGGAACAATCTGCCACCAGGATTTCAGCAACAGAACTATCCACCACCTGTATTCCAATAATAAAAACAAAGGCCAGGAACATGCAAATGAATCAGGAATAGCAGAAGTGCTGGCTTAGTTAAAAAAGTATGATGCTATGATTCAAAGCCAATCAGCTTCTATCAAAGCACTGGAGAATCAGATTGGACAACTGGCCAATGCTTAGAGTTATAGACCGCCAGGAAATCTTCCCAGAAACACTAAACCAAATCCAAGGAACCGAGGGAAGGAGCAATGTCAAGCCATCACCTTAAAAAGTGGTACTGAAATCAATAAAGATGTTGGAATCAAGGCAACCATTGAAGATGTTCCAAAAGAAGCAAGAAACAGATGGAGGAAAAGAAGCAAAGGAAAAAGAACAGATCACTCCACCTCCACATTTCCTCAGCGTCTTCAGAAAAGCAAACTGGATAAGCAGTTTGCTCGATTCCTGGAGGTGTTCAAAAAGCTGCACATCAACATTCCATTCGCAGAAGCCTTGGAGGAAATGCCCAGTTATGTCAAATTCATGAAAGACATTCTTTCACGAAAACGGAGATTGGGAGACTACGAGATAGTAGCATTGACGGAGGAATGCAGTGCCATCATTCAGAGGAAATTTCCCCAGAAGTTGAAAGATCCTGGCAGTTTCACAGTCTCGTGCACCATTGGAGAACATTATATCGGTAAAGCTTTATGTGATTTAGGTGCTAGTGTTAACTTGATGCCTTTTTCTATTTACAGGAAACTGCAAATTGGAGAAGCAATGCCTACCTCAGTCTCTTTGCAACTTGCCGATCGGACGCTCGCATTTCCAAGAGGAGTGGTTGAAGATGTGCTGGTGAAAGTTGATAAACTCATTCTCCCAGCTGATTTCATTATCCTTGACATGGAAGAAGACAAAGATGTTCCTATCATTCTTGGGAGACCATTCTTGGCAATAGGGAGAACTGTGATTGATGTACAAAAATGAGAACTGACCATGAAAGTACAGGACCAAGAAGTTACCTTCAATGTGTTCAAAGCCATGAAATTCCCGAGCGATGAAAAGTAGGAAGAATGCTTCAGAATTGATATTGTTGATAGTATCATCCAGGATACTGATACAATTCCCACGGACAAACTTGAAGCTTGCATCACCAACATGTCTGACAGCGAGCTTGATGCTGAAATTATGGAATGTATCAACTATCTTGACAAACTGTTCCGTTTCAAAGAACTGCCACCAATTGAAAGCTTGGAGTTACCAAAGACTGAGCGGATCAAGCCCTCAATTGAAGAACCACCGCAGCTGGAGCTAAAGTTACTTCCGAGCCACCTCAGGTATGCATTTTTTGGAAACTCTTCTGAATTACCTGTTATTATTTCTTCGTCACTAACATTGGAACAGGAAGAAAAAATTCTGAGAGTATTGCGAGAACACAAGAAAGCCATTGGCTGGACTATAGCAGACATTCGAGGCATTAGTCCATCATTTTGCATGCACAAAATCTTGATGAACGATGAGTACAAACCCACTATGGAGCATCAACAGAGACTCAATCCAATCATGAAAGAAGTCGTGAAGAAAGAAATCATCAAATGGTTGGATGCTGGCATCATTTACCCCATTTCAGATAGTAGTTGGGTGAGTCCTATGCAATGTGTGTCGAAGAAACGAGAAATTACTGTGATCATCAATGAAAAGAACAAGTTAATTCCAACAAGAACAGTGACTGGATAGAGAGTATGCATGAACTACCGTAAGCTGAACAAAGCCACGAGAAAAGACCATTTTCCGCTGCCATTCATTGACCAGATGCTGGACAGACTGGCATGACATGAGTTTTATTGCTTTCTGGATGGATATTCAGGATACAATCAGATTGCCATCGCCCCAGAAGATCAGGAGAAAAATACCTTTACATGTCCATATGGTACTTTTGCTTTCCGCATGATGCCTTTTGGACTATGTAATGCCCCTGCCACATTTCAGCGTTGCATGATGGCTATCTTCTCAGATATGCTGGAGCAGAGTATGGAGGTTTTTATGGATGATTTTTCTGTGTTTGGAGATTCATTTGATCATTGTTTGCAAAATTTGGAACAGGTATTACAAAGGTGTGAAGACACGAACCTGGTGCTTAATTGGGAGAAATGCCATTTTATGGTGCAGGAATGCATTGTTCTTGGACACTGGATCTCACAAAAGGGGATTGAGGTAGACAAAGCAAAGATCGAGACAATTGAAAAACTACCTCCTCCAACATCCGTCAAAGGCATTCGAAGTTTTCTCGGACATGCAGGTTTTTACAAGAGATTTATCAAAAACTTTTCCAAAATTGCAAAACCTCTTTGCAATCTTCTGGAAAAGGATGTGCCTTTCAACTTCACCAAAGAATGCCAGGAGGCCTTCGAGATCTTGAAACAGAAGCTGATTTCCGCCCCCATCATTGTAGCACCAGATTGGACCCTTCCTTTTGAAGTGATGTGTGATGCTAGTGATTTTACTGTAGGTGCAGTTTTGGGACAACGCAAAGAAAAATTTCCACACCATTTACTACTCCAGCAGAACCCTGAATGAAGCTTAACTCAACTACACAACCACTGAAAAGGAGTTGCTCGCAGTTGTGTTCGCTTTTGACAAATTTCGTTCTTATCTGTTGGGTCCCAAAGTGGTGGTCTACACAGATCATTCAGCAATCAAATATCTGATCGCGAAGAAAGATGCCAAACCCAGATTGATCCGTTGGATACTTCTTCTTCAAGAATTTGACGTGGAGATTCGAGACAGGAAATGAACAGAGAACCAGGTGGCAGATCACTTATCGAGGATCGAGAATGGAGACACAGCTGGCAAAGAACTATCAATCAAAGAAACTTTTCCAGATGAACAGCTATTTGCCATGAAACAACAAGATACTCCTTGGTATGCTGATTATGTCAATTTCATTGTAACAGGAAAATGGTCGTTGGAATGGACAACTCAGCAACGGAAAAATTCTTCAAAGAAGTCAAGCACTATATCTGGGATGAGCCGTACATGTTCAAACAGTGTGCTGATCAATTATTGAGACGGTGTGTTCCATAGGAGGAGGTCAACAATGTTTTGCAGCACTATCATTCATCACCATATGGCGGACACTTCAGCGGAAACAAAACTGCAGCAAAACTTCTTCAATCAGGTTTGTTGTGGCCCACACTTTTTAAAGAAGCTTATCTTTTTACTTTTCAATGTGACAGGTGCCAGAGAATGGGGAATATTTCGAGGAGAAACGAAGGACCGTTGCAAAACATTCTGGAAGTGGAGATATTCGATGTTTGGGGAATTGATTTCATGGGACCCTTTGTTCCATCATTTGGAAACCTGTACATCTTGGTTGCTGTAGACTACATTTCCAAATGGGTCAAAGCAATTGCACTGCCTTCCAATGATTCAAAAGTGGTGATCAAATTCTTGAAAAAGAACATTTTCACTCGGTTTGGAACACCTCGAGCAATCATCAGCGATGATGGCTCTCATTTCTGCAACATATACTTTGATGCACTTCTATCCAAATACGGAGTTACTCACAAGGTTGCCACAGCCTACCATCCACAGTCAAATGGACAGGTTGAGGTTTCAAATAGAGAAATCAAAAGAATCTTGGAAAGAACCGTTGGATCAACAAGGAGGGACTGGTCTACAAAACTGGACGATGCATTATGGGCTTATCGTACAGCTTACAAGACACCCATTGGTATGTCCCCATATCGATTGGTATTTGGGAAAGCATGCCACCTGCCAGTTGAGCTTGAGCACAAGGCATACTGGGCACTGAAGAAGTTGAATTTTGATCCACAAGCTGCAGGAGAGAAAAGACTTCACCAACTCAATGAATGTCAGACTGTACAAAGAAAAGATCAAAAGATAGCATGACCGAAAAATAGTGCACAGACAGTTGGAACCAAGGTAACGGTGTTGTTGTACAACTCGAGGTTGAAACTTTTCCTTGGAAAGTTGAAATCAAGGTGGTCAAGTCCATTTGTGATCACTCAGGTTTTACCACATGGAGCTGTTGAGTTACTGGATCCCAATACCAACAACACATTCAAAGTTAACAGTCAGCGTGTTAAGCATTATTAGGGAGAACCATTGGAGCGACAAAAAGAAAGTGTCACACTTTCAGATCCAGCCTAACGTTCGAAAAGTCACGTCTAGTTGACGACATTAAACTTAGCGCTCACAGGGAGGCAACCCATTCAATTTGTGTATATATTGTGATTTTGTGTGATTTAATTTTGTGTGTTAAGTTTTTGCAGATTAAGATGGAAGAAGTTCTTGCAAATCTCACAAGCAATTTCCTTCTCTCTCTCAAAAATCTTTGATGAAAGTTTACAAAGCTCGCTTGGAACGGATGAGACTACTGATGATAAAAGGTATTCCTACTGATATTTGTTGGGTAATCGAAGCACGAGTTCGATTAGCAGGTGAGTATTCTGATTCTTGTATTTCGTGTTTACCTGGATTTGGAAGAAGCACCTATGCAAAGAAATGCAGAGCAAAGAAAATGGATGTTTGTTTCAAATGTGCACGTTGGAATTGTAATACTCGTTGTCGTTCTTTAGGAATGGTGTCTGATAATCGCGAAGACAAAATTAATTTCATTAGGGATGGCTTGAGTAAGGAGTCTGTAGATAATATATCTTAAACAATTGAGACGCATCCCAGTGGAGATCTTCATATAGCCATTCGCAAATTACATACACAATTTCAAAAAGAAAGACAACAGTTAAGTCTTGGGAATCTGACTCAAAAAGACCCTGTTTGCCAATTTATAAGAAAATTGGATGGGAAGCTTGTTCCTGACGCATAGACGTTAATCAAGTTGTAATTATTGTAGATATTATATCTCTTTGTCTTTCCTAATAATTGTAATTTGGTTTGTTTTTTCTTTTATTTTCTCCGACAAGATTCAGACCTTTTTGACTATCGTGATTTATTTTACTATTGAACTAATAATTGTCTTTTGGCAGGTACTAGTGCTATTTTTACTCACCCCTTTCAGGTCCTATAAATTCAGCTTTACATTTTTTTCTCTTCAACACATCCAGATGTACATCTAAACAAGAGAGAGAAAATGGAAGAAACATCACTGCAGCGAGTGAAGCGAATTTATGTCTTCTGTGGATCAAATACTGGTAATAAACCAGAATTCATTGAAGCTGCAAAGGAATTGGGGAGAGTCATAGCTGAACGAAATATGCATCTAGTATATGGCGGAGGCAACCTTGGATTAATGGGAAGTATTTCAAGAGCCGTTTAGGACGGAGGCGGACATGTTCTGGGAATCATCCCAAAACCTTTAGCGGACAACCACTTAATTGGACAAACGAATGGAGATGAGCGCATTGTATCTAATATGTCAGAACATCTCCTGGAAATGGTCAATACTGCTGATGCATTTATTGCATTACTAGGTGGACTCGGAACATTTGAAGAAATATTCACAGTGGCATCATGGAGAAACTTGAATATCCATCAGAAGCCCATTGGATTACTTAACATTGAACATTTCTTTGATTTTTTGTTTGTATTTCTTGCGGAAGCCAGGAGACATGAGTTCATCACAAAATCAGTAGAAGATATTTTCCTGACTGCAACCAAAGCCGAGGAACTAATTGATCTAATCATAGCCTTTGAACCAAAAGTTGACCCCATTCTTTCCAAGTTGGACTGGTCAGACAGCGATCGGGGTAAGAAGCGTAAATTGGATATAGATCTTAATCGGTAAATTTTTGATTTTAACAAATCAGGTACTATCTTCTAAACTCTTTTTCTACTATTTAAGACATTGGGGACAATATCTTATTTAAGTTTTGGGGAGGGAATTAGTTGATCAGTACCTTGTTTTTAGTTTGTGTTTTTTTTTATTTTTAGTTCAAAATTTTTCGAAAAATACAAAAAATTGAAAAATTTTCAAAAATTACAAAATATTTTGCATTTTTTTTTTAATGTTTTGACTAAAAAGGTGAAATTGGTAGAGATAGCTAAGTAAGGAGTTTCTACTCCTGAGACGTATTTCAAACCTATTTCGAAACAAAGTAATTTTTGTTTATTTCCTTTTGAATTATTTAATTTGTAAATTCTCCATAAAACTGACTAATATGACTATTCATATGCTTAGTTGGCAGGTATTATCAACATGCATAGTAACATACGGACATGAGCTGTAATTGATAGGATTGTAATATTCAGTGCTATAGTTTAATTGGAGAAAAGCATCTCGAAAAGTGATGGAGTAAAAAAAACGTAAAACGTCTGAGATCCGGTTATTAAGTCGGTAAGGGTTGTTTTAAAATCTAGTGCCCTAAAACCAACTGGTTTGGGAGTCACTGGCCCAAAGCTCGTTACATGGATCTAAGATGTTGAAGAAAAAAATATATATATCTGAAGTCTGGGTAACTAAGTCCGTAGGGGGGTGTCTTAACACCTGGTGCCCTAAAGCCAACTGGTTTGGGAGCCACCGACCCAAAGCTCGCTATATAGACGGAAGATATATAAAAAAAAAAAAAAAAAATCAAAGAAAAAAAAAAAGAAAAAAGAAAAAATCAGAAAAATTATTCCATCACTGCAAAAAGTTGTGAATCTGATAGAACTTTAAGAAAAAAATATAATCTTATAAACTGCACTTATGACTGCTGTGGGTAAAAAATGAGATTTATTAATATTTTTACTGGCTGTGTATATGGAGAATGGTAAAAATATTCGGAGAAATTTACTTATTCAGTAATTTAGAATGAAAAAAACAACTAGTAACTTAGAGTAGAAGTTTCATCTGAAGAGATAGTCACTGATTTCTTTTTTCTTTTCTTTTCTTTTGCTTTTTGCTTTTGTGGCAGTTTTAACTAACTTTTTACTTTTGTAAAATGTTTGTGGTATCATTGTTGTAAACCCTCACGAGACTACAACTCGTCCACTAGGGACACCTAAGGGTTTAAAGGCTTGTTGCATACGCTAATGCAACCGTGATCCCTACGAAAGTGGCTTAGTTAATTTTTATGTTATTTTATTTTATGTTTTGCTCGAGGACTAGCAAAATGTTAGGTTTGGGGGTGTGATGAGTGGTAAACCATCACTTATTCCCACTCATTTAACTAATATTTTGTATAGTTTCTTGAGTTTTATGAACGTTTTGATGTGTTGTGTAGTTATTTTGCAGATAAATGAGTTTAGAAAGCACTGGAGGCAATTTGGGGAATAAAACAGGTAAAAATGCCTCAACGAAAAATTGTCTCTTGCGCGTCGCGACGCCCAGCTTGCGCCGAACCTGCTAACGTGTGTCATCTGCCACGTGTCAAAATCTGATTGGTCAACCTGCTAACATGCGCCGTGCCACGTGTCATCATCACAACGGAGATGCTAAAATACGCCGGTGCCACGTGTCGCCAATCCAACGGTGCCGATAGTTGCCGACAGTGACGTCAGCCTAATGTCAGCAATGACGTCTGTAGGGAACGCCTTCCCCTCGCGCAGCGGAAGCGGTTAGGCTCAGGAATTGGACTTGAAAAATTTTTCTACTCTTCCCTGCTTGGCCGCACCTTACCAGTGATTTCACTGATGTTTTGGACAAATTTCAACTCCGGAATAGCCCTGAAACAGTCCCCGAACAGCCTTGAACTGCAGTGCAAAAACTGGACTGTTTTGGACACGTTACACGCGCGAACTGCACTTGTTTTCTGCCCAGTTTTACGCACCTTACTGCCCAGTTTCAGATCTAATTTTTCTTTAAAAATCAATCCTAATACAGCCCTAAAATTATCCTAATGTGTTTCCCAAAAACCTGAATGAAAAACAAACAAAACGGAGCTCCATGAACCTCCCTGATTTGCGCAAATCACTATGCCTCAGGGAGGTGGGGCCGCAGATGGTAGGGGTAATAGGGGATGTTTTCCAATGTCACAAGGTCTTCCGAACTATGTCTCGACACTAACGGAGGGTAGTGTGGGCTACACTCACAAGAAATCTCTAACGGTTTAGAGAACGATCACACACACCGAAGAGAGATCTCAACGTTTGAGAGAGCTCGAAGAAGGAGATGGAGGCTTGCGTTGACGGCGTAAACACACACATATAACGCAAGCGCACGTATCGTTCAAGTAGTATAAAAATATCGATCCCACGAGGACTTAAAACCTTTTTGATATTAATTTATGGGGCCAAATGATTACTAGTATCTAACAGGTTGTTTGATTGATTGATTTGAAATAACGATGATTCTAAATTTAAAACAAGAAAATAAATTGCGTGGAAATAGGTTTGAGTAAAATCCAAATTTATAAAAACTATCCAGGGTTGTGATTAATTCCAATATTAATTAAAAGATAAGTGGTTATCTTATAGTTGGGTAAAATATTGATTTATTAACCTGGAACACTAAATCATGTAAAAGCCTCTTCCGATGGTCAATTACAAATACCTAGTATATCCAATTAAACCATATGTCTATGTCAACTAATTACCTAGATTCATTAAGTTTAAGTTCCATTATGATTACCCCCGCCCGACAGGTATATTCCTATCCTGTAAGGAAATCTATTAAAAGGGTTATCTATCCTCAAGGAAGATCGTGGGCTATTGAGTCTGAGGTCTTAAACTTAAAATCCCTATGTCTAGTTCATTTTAAGTTTACCTAATCAATTTTATTAATGGCCAGTTAATAAAAAGCATAAAGATTAAAACTCAATAAATAAATCTTTAAATACCCCAACTATAATCTAACCCCTTATAAACCGGTTTATATTGAAATTCATCACAACCCTAGATACTAACTTAGTTACAACTCATAACTAGGGCTAATGAAAAATACATTAAAAAATGCTGAAAAGTAAATGCGAAAAATAAAAGCGGAAAAGTAATGAAAATAAACTATTAAGATAAAAGAATTACTTTTACTAACTACTAACTTAGATATCTCCCTTAGTACAACATATTCACACTCGTGAGATTAAAACCAAACCAGCCATATAGAGGCGGTAACATGATTAAGTCAATATTAAGTCAAACCAGCCATAAAGGCGGTAAAATTTATCCATGAACCTGCCATGTAGGCGGTAAATAAATTTAAAAGCCAACCGACCAATATAGAGGTATTCCTTGTTAAGTCAGGATTAATCTGGTTTATAATAAATAGCCCACCGACCAATATAGCGGTATTCCTTGTTAAGTCCAATTTTAAAATGGTGAATATGTTGTATCTAAGGGAGATTAATCTAAGATAGTAACAGTAAAAGAATTACCTTTCACCTTGGCGGGGGAGTTACCTCCTCATGGTTGAATAGTAAAACTGTAAAAGTAAATAGTAAAAATAAATTACTATTACTATTGAAATAGTAAAAGTACTATTTACAAAAAGAAACTACTATTACTATTATAAAAACTGTAAATAAAAGAAACTAGATAGAAAACTCTCTATTTACATCAGAGGATTCAGAGAGAAAGGTACATTAAAAACTGAAATTTTGAGCTGAATTTATAGGGGTCGGTAAAGGGTCAGCGTCGCGACGCTGGAGCAGTTCAGCGTCGCGACGCTGACTACAGTTGACACGTGTCACAACCTGATTCGTCGGCTCGATTTCTTATCCGATAACTCAATTATGACGTGGCATTGTTCATGACGTCATTGCTGATGTCATGCTGACGTGTGGCGGGCGATGTCGGCAGCGTCTGATCGCGACACGTGGCGGAGGCGTATTTTAGCAAGTCCGTTGAGATGGTGACACATGGCACGGCGCACGTTAGCATGATCGGCGTACGTTAGCAAAGTTGACCAATCAGATTTGACACGTGGCGAATCGGCACATTTTAGCATCTTCGGCGCAGGTTTAGCGTCGCGACACGCAGTGAGTCAGCGTCGCGACGCGAAGAAGGCATAATTGTTCCAGTTGACGCATTTTTATCCGTTTTGTCCCCAAATTGCCTCCAGTGCTTTCCAAACTTTATTTATCTGCAAAATAACTACACAACACATCAAAACGTTCATAAAACTCAAGAAACTATACAAAATATTAGGTTAAATGAGTGGGAAATAGTGATAGATTTACCACTCATCACACCCCCAAACCTAACATTTTGCTAGTCCTCGAGCAAAACATAAATAAAAAAATAAAAACATAAAATAAATTAACTAAAGCCACTTTCGTAGGGATCACGGTTGCATTTAGCGTATGCAACAAGCCTTTAAACCCCTAGGTGTCCCTAGTGGACGAGTTGTAGTCTCGTGAGGGTTTACAGCAATGATACCCACAAACATTTTACAAAAAAAAAAGTTAGTTAAAACTAATGCACACAGAAGCAAAAGACAAGAGAAAAGAAGTTAGTGACTATTCAGGTGAAACTTCTACTCCAAGTTACTAGTTGTTTTGTTTCTTTCTAAATTACCGAATAAGTAAATTCTCCGATTATATTTACCATTCTCCATATACACAGCTAACATAATATAAACAACTCATTTTGGCCCACAACAGTCATAAGCGCAATTGATAAGAAGGTAATATTTTTGTCCTAAAGTTCTATCAGATTCACAACTTTTTGCAATGATGGAATAATTTTTCTGATTTTTCTGATTTTTTCTTTGTTTTTCTGATTTTGACTTTTTTTATTACAATACCTTCGTTATTGTAGAGAGCTTTGGGTCGGTGGCTCCAAACCAGTTGGCTTTAGGGCACCAGGTGTTAAAACACCCCTACAGACTTAATAACCCGGATCTTAGATGCTTATTTTTGTACAACATAATATTTTTTTTTACTCAATCACTTTTCGAGATGCTTCCTCCAATTAAACTATAGCACTGAATATTACAATCCTATCAATACAGCTCATGTCCGTATGTTACTATGCATGTTGATAATACCTGCCAACTAAGCATATGAAGAGTCATATTAGTCAGTTTTATGGAGAATTTACAAATTAAATAATTCAAAAGAAAAAAACAAAAATAAAACTTGTTTTGAAATAGGTTTGAAATACGTCTCGGAGTGAAAATTCCTTACTCGGCTATCTCTTACCCAATTTAACCTTTTAAGTCAAAACACACACAAAATGCAAAATATTTTTGAAATTTTTGAGAATTTTTTTAATTTTTTTGTTATTTTTCGAAAAAATTTTGAACTAAAATAAAAAATAATACACAAACTAAAAATAAGGTACTAATCAACTAATTCCCTCCCCCAAACCTAAATGAGACATTGTCCCCAATGTCTTAAAAAGTAGAAGAAGAGTTTAGAAGATAATACCTTGTTAACTGAAAATCAAACATTCACGATTAAGATCTATGTTTAATTTACGCTTCTTACCACGATCGCTGTCTGACCAGTCCAACTTTGAAAGTATGGGATCAACTTTTGGTTTCGAATGCTAGGATTAGATCAATTAATTCCTCGGCTTTGGTTGCAGTCAGGAAAATATCTTCTACTGATTTTGTGACGAACTCATGTCTCTTGGCTTCCGCAAGAATACAACAGAAAATCGAAGAAAATGCTCAAGTTAAGTAATCCAATGGGCTTCTGATGGATATTCAAGTTTCTCCATGATGCCACTGTGAATATTTCTTCAATGTTCCGAGTCCACCTGGTAATGCAATAAATGCATCAGAGCAGTATTGACCATTTCCAGGAGATGTTCTGACTATTAGATACAATGCGCTCATCTCCATTCGTTTGTCCAATTAAGTGCTTGTCCGCCAAAGGTTTTGGGATGATTCCCAGAACATGTCCGCCTCCGTCCTGAACGGCTCTTGAAATACTTCCCATTAATCCAAGGTTGCCTCCGCCATATACTAGATGCATATTTCGTTCAGCTATGACTCTCCCCAATTCCTTTGCAGCTTCAATGAATTCTGGTTTATTACCAGTATTTGATCCACAGAAGACACAAATTCGCTTCACTAGCTACTGTGAAGTTGCTTCCATTTTCTCTCTTGTTGAAATGTATATCTGGTGTGTTGAAGAGAAAAATGAAATGCTGAATTTATAGAACCTGAAAAGGGTGAGTAAAGATAGCACTAGTACCTGCCAAAAGACAATTATTAGTTCAATAGTAACATAAATCGTGATAGTCAAAAAGGTCTAAATCTTGTCGGCGAAAATAAAAGAAAACAACAAAACAATTTACAATTATTAGGAAAAGATAAAGAGATATAATATCTACAATAATTACAACTTGATTAATGTCTATGCGTCAGGACAAGCTTCCCATCCAATTTTCTTATAAATTGGCAAACAGAGTCTTTTTGAGTCAGATTCCCAAACTTAACTGGTGTCTTTCTTTTTGAAATTGTGTATGTAATTTGCGAATGGCTATATGAACATCTCCACTGGAATACGTCTCAAGAGTCGAAGATAAATCATCTAAGACTCCTTACTCAAGCCATCCCTAATGAATTTAATTTTGTCTTCGCGATTATCAGACACCATTCCTAAAGAACGACAACGAGTATTGCAATTCCATCGTGCACATTTGAAACAAACACCCATTTTCTTTGCTCTGCGTTTCTTTGCATAGGTGCTTCTTCCAAATCCAGGTAAACACGAAACACAAGAATCAGAATACTCACCTGTTAATCAAACTCGTTGATGAGTGATATTTATATCACTATTTCTCACTCATTTGACCTAATATTTCGATTAGTTTCTCGAGTTTGATGAGTTTGATGATGTTTTTTGTGTTTTTGTTTATTTTGCAGATAAAAATAATATTGGGACTTAATGGAATCAAATCGGGGTTAAAACGATGAAATCCGGAGGAAAAATGGTCAAAAACGAAAATCTACTATACGCGTCACGAAGTGCAGTCAAAATATCAATTTTGCGTAATGTTCGTATTTTGGCCATAACCTTTTCGTCCGATGTCCGATTGAGCTGATTCAAGTTGCAGATTAAAGAAGACTCGAAGATATACAACTTTGAAGATTTAAATATTTCCGAATTCGGAAGTTTAGAAGGCCGAAAAGGATGAACAATACAGTATATTTTGTGTATCTACTATAGTCATTACAAAATATAAAATAAATTAATAAATAAAAAAATAAAATTGTCAAACTTCCACCAAACATGCTTGCATGTTGGTGCCATGTTGATGCCTTGTTTGGTGCCATGTTGGTGGATTGTTTGGTTCCATGTCTTGTGGCATGTTTGGTGGAGGTTTGGTGGAGCAATTCGTGGAGCAATCGGTGGAGAAATTGGTGGAAGCCTTTAGGTTTTTCTATAAATACCAAGCCATTTCATTTGTAATTCTCATGCTTTCCTTAGGTTTTTGTAAGGAATTTAAGGATTGCATCTAGTTTATATTTATTTTAAGTATTTAATTTATGTATTTTTATTTTCAGTAATAGCAGTAGTTCTCTTCTTCTACTCTCTTCTTTAATGTTTAGTAGTTAATTTTCCGCTAGGGGAAGGGTGAAGCTTTTATAATTTTAATTTAGATTAATCTCCCTTAATTATAATATAAAATTTATTATTCACATTAAAAAGGAATTACCGCCTTAATGGCTGGTTTTATTTATTTTGCATAAAGTGGCACCGCCTATATGGCTGGTTTTTAGGTGACAGATAATTACCGCCTATAGTTTATGGTGGTTTATGTTTAAATAGTATTACCGCCTTAATGGCAGGTTGGACTTCATTTTAAATCTAATTTAATAAGGAATACCACCTATATGGTCGGTTGGGCTAATCACGTTAAATTCTATATTATATTATGGGAGATTTCTAAATTATAAATAGTAAAAGTGGATCCCCAACCCCCATCATTTTATTTTTATTCTAGGGAAGTGATGAAACACAATATCACACACTTAATAATTGATTTTCTTTTTATGGGTAGTTCTTTAGTTTGTTTATTGAGTCTTAAGCTTAATGCGTCTTGTTAACTGGCCATTAATAAGATTGATGGGGTAAATCTAAAATGAACTAGACATAGAGATTTTAGTTTCAGCCTTAGATTCAATAGCCCACGATCTTCCTTGAGGATAGATACCCTTTAATAGATTTCCTTACAGGATAGGAAATATACCTGTCGGGGGGGGGGGTAGCCATAATTGGAACTTGGTCTTAATGAATCCAGGTAATGTGGTTGACATAGACATATGGTTCAATTAGGTATACTGGGTATTTTCGTGTCTGACCATCGGAAGAGGCTTTTGCATATTTGGTGTTCCGGGTTAGCAAATTAATTAATTATACATAGATAAGAGAGTCAATTCACCTTTAGGAAGATATTGTGTGGAGTCACGACCCTAGATCTTTTTTGAGCCTTTTGTTATTTTCCTTAGTATTTTCTTTTGTGTCTTTTTCTTTTGTGTCTTTTTCTTTTGTTTATTTAAATAAACAATTCCATATTCAAACAACCAAAGCAATCAATTCCCTTCTCCCTATATTAGATACTTGTAAATCAATAGATTCAATAATTAATAACAACAGTAGGAATTAAGTCATCGTGGGATCGATATTTTTATACTACTTGAACGATACGTGCGCTTGCGTTATACGGGTGTGAATGCACCGGTCACTCGTGCTTCGATTACCCAACAAATATCAGTAGGAATACCTTTTATCATCAGTAGTCTCATCCGTTCCAAGCGAGCTTTGTAAACTTTCATCAGAGATTTTTGAGGGAGAGAAGGAAATTGCTTGTGAAGATTTACGAGAGCTTCTTCCATCTTAATCTGCAAAAACTTAACACACAAAATTAAATCACACAAAATTACAATATATACAAAAATTGCATGGGTTGCCTCCCTACGAGCGCTAAGTTTAATGTCGTCAGCTGGACGTGACTTTTTAAACGTTTAAGCTGGATCTGAAAGTGTGACACTTTCTTTTTGACGCTCCAACGGTTCTCCCCAATAATGCTTAATCCGCTGACTGTTAACTTTGAATGTGTTGTTGGTATTGGGATCCAGTAACTCAACAGCTCCATGTGGTAAAACCTGAGTGATCACAAATGGACCTGACCACCTTGATTTCAACTTTCCAGGAAATAGCTTCAGCCTTGAGTTGTACAACAACACCTGTTGTCTTGGTTCCAACTGTTTTTGCACTATTTTTCGGTCATGCCATCTTTTGGTCTTTTCTTTGTACAGTCTGGCATTCTCATAAGCCTGTAGGCGAAATTCCTCCAATTCATTGAGTTGGTGAAGTCTTTTCTCTCCTGCAGCTTATGTATCAAAATTCAACTTTTTCAGTGCCCAGTACGCCTTGTGTTTAAGCTCAACTGGCAGATGGCATGCTTTCCCAAACACCAATCGATATGGTGACATACCAATGGGTGTCTTGTAAGCTGTACGGTAGGCCCATAATGCATCGTCCAATTTTGCAGACCAGTCCCTCCTTGTTGATCCAACGGTTCTTTCCAAGATTCTTTTGATTTCTCTGTTTGAAACTTCAACCTCTCCATTTGACTGTGGATGGTAGGCTGTGGCAACCTTGTGAGTAACTCCGTATTTGGATAGAAGTGCATCAAAATATCTGTTGCAGAAATGAGAGCCACCATCGCTGATAATTGCTCGAGGTATTCCAAACCGAGTGAAAATGTTCTTTTTCAGGAATTTGATCACCACTTTTGAATCATTGAAAGGTAGTGCAATTGCTTCGACCCATTTGGAGACGTAGTCTACAGCAACTAAGATGTACAGGTTTCCAAATGATGGAACAAAGGGTCCCATGAAATCAATTCCCCAAACATCAAATATCTCAACTTCCAGAATGTTTTGCAATGGTCCTTCGTTTCTTCTCGAAATATTCCCCATTCTCTGGCACCTGTCACATTGAAAAGCAAAAAGATAAGCATCTTTAAAAAGTGTGGGCCAGAACAAACCTGATTGAAGGACTTTTGCTGCAGTTTTGTTTCCACTGAAGTGTCCGCCATATGGTGATGAATGACAGTGCTGCAAAACACTGTTGACCTCCTCCTGTGGAACACACTGTCTCAATAATTGATCAGCACACCGTTTGAATAGGTACGACTCATCCCAGACATATTGCTTAACTTCTTTGAAGAATTTCTTCCGTTGCTGAGCTGTCCATTCCAACGGCCATTTTCCTGTTACAATGAAATTGACATAATCAGCATACCAAGGGTTATCGTGTTGTTTCATGGCAAATAGCTGTTCATCTGGAAAAGTTTCTTTGATTGACAGTTCTTTGCTAGCTGTTTCTCCATTCTTGATCCTCGATAAGTGATCTGCCACCTGGTTCTCTTGTTCTTTTCCCTGTCTCGGATCTCCACGTCAAATTCTTGCAGAAGAAGTATCCAACGGATCAATCTGGGTTTGGCATCTTCTTTCTCGCGCGATCAGATATTTGATTGCTGAATGATCTGTGTAGACTACCACCTTGGGACCCACAGATAAGAATGAAATTTGTGTCAAAAGCGAACACAACTGCAAGCAACCTCCTTTTCAGTGTTGTGTAGTTGAGTTAAGAAGCTTCATTCAAAGTTCTGCTGGAGTAGTAAATGGTGTGGAAAAATCTTTGTTTTGCGTTGTCCCAAAACTGCACCTACAGCAAAATCACTAGCATCACACATTACTTCAAAAGGAAGGGTCCAATCTGGTGCTACAATGATGGGGGCAGAAATCAGCTTCTGTTTCAAGATCTCGAAGGCTTCCTGGCATTCTTTGGTGAAGTTGAAAGGCACATCTTTTTCCAGAAGATTGCAAAGAGGTTTGCAATTTTGGAAAAGTTTTTGATAAATCTCTTATAAAAACCTGCATGTCCGAGAAAACTTCGAATGCCTTTGACGGATGTTGGAGGAGGTAGTTTTTCAATTGTCTCGATCTTTGCTTTATCTACCTCGATCCCCTTTTGTGAGATTTCGGTGTCCAAGAACAATGCCTTCCTGTACCATAAAGTGGCATTTCTCCCAATTGAGTACTAGGTTTGTATCTTCACACCTTTGTAATACCTGTTCAAGATTTTGCAAACAATGGTCAAATGAATCTCCAAAGACAGAAAAATCATCCATAAAACCTCCATACTCTGCTCCAACATATCTGAAAAGATAGCCATCATGCAACGCTGAAATGTGGCAGGGGCGTTACATAATCCAAATGGCATCCTGCGGAAAGCAAAAGTACCATAGGGACATGTAAACGTGGTTTTCTCCTGGTCATCTGGTGCAATGGAAATCTGATTGTATCCTGAATATCCATCAAGAAAGCATAAAACTCATGTCCCGCCAGTCTGTCCAGCATCTGATCAATGAAAGGTAGCGGAAAATGGTCTTTTCTCGTGGCTTTGTTCAGCTTCCGGTAGTCCATGCATACTCTCCATCCAGTCACCGTTCTTGTTGGAATCAACTCGTTCTTTTCATTGGTGACTACAGTAATTCCTCCTTTCTTTCTTTCTTGGCACACATTGCATAGGACTCACCCAAGTGCTGTCTGAAATGGGATAAATGATGCCAAGCATCCAACCATTTGATGATTTCTTTCTTTCTTCACGACTTCCTTCATGATTGGATTGAGTCTCCGTTGATGCTGCTCCACAGTGGGTTTGTACTCATCGTTCATCAATATTTTGTGCATGTAAAATGATGGACTAATGCCTCGAATGTATGCTATAGTCCAGCCAATGGCTTTCTTGTGTTCTCGCAATACTCTCAAGTAACTTTTCTTCCTGTTCTAATGTTAGTGACGAAGAAATAATAACAGGTAATTCAGAAGAGTGTCCAAGAAATGCATACCTGAGATGGCTCGGGAGTAACTTCAGCTCCAGCTGAGGTGGTTCTTCAATTGAAGGCTTGATTCTCTCAGTCTTTGGTAACTCCAAGCTTTCAATTGGTGGTGGTCCTTTGAAACGGGGCAGTTTGTCAAGATAGTTGATACATTCCATTATTTCAGCATCAAGCTCGCTGTCAGACATGTTCGTGATGCAAGCTTCAAGTTTATCCGTGGGAAATGTATCAGTTTCCTCGATGATAGTGTCAACAACATCAATTCTGAAACATTCTTCCTCTTTTTCATCGCTCGAAAATTTCATGGCTTTGAACACATTAAAGGTAACTTCTTGGTCCTGTACTTTCATGGTCAGTTCTCCTTTTGTACGTCAATCACAGTTCTCCCTGTAGCCAAAATGGTCTCCCAAGAATGATAGGAACATCTTTGTCTTCTTCCATGTCAAGGATAATGAAATCAGCTGGGAGAATGAGTTTATCAACTTTCACCACCACATCGCAACACACATCTTCAACTCCTCTAGGAAATGCGAGCGTCACGATCAGCAAGTTGTAAAGAGACTGAGGTAGGCATTGCTTTCTCCAATTTGCAATTCCCTGTAAATAGAAAAAGGCATCAAGTTAACGCTAGCACCTAAATCACATAAAACCTTACCGATATAATGTTCTCCAATGGTGCACGGGACTGTGAAACTGACAAGATCTTTCAACTTCGGGGAAGTTTCCTCTGAATGATGGCACTGCATTCTTCCGTCAATGCTACTGTCTCGTAGTCTCTCAATCTCCATTTCGTGAAAGATGTCTTTCATGAATTTGACATAGCTGGGCATTTGTTCCAAGGCTTCTGCAAATGGGATGTTGATGTGCAGCTTTTTGAATACTTCCAGGAATCGAGCAAACTGCTTGTTCAGTTTGTTTTTCTGAAGACGCTGAGGAAAATGTGGAGGTAGAGTGATCTGTTCTTTTTCCTTTGCTTCTTTTTCCTCCATCTGTTGTTCTACTTCTTGTGGAACATCTTCAATTGTTTCCTTGATTCCAACATCTTTGTTGATTTCGGTACCACTTTTCAAGGTGATGGCTTGACATTGCTCATTTCCTCGGTTCCTTGGATTTGGTTCTGTATTGCTGGCAAGATTTCCTGGTGGTCTGTAACTCTGAGCATTGGCCAATTGTCCAATCTGATTTTCCAGTGATTTGATAGAAGCTGATTGGCTCTGAAATATAGCATCATATGCTGCTTGTTGCTTTTTGAACATCTCAGCAATCCATTCTTTCATTTCTGGTTCTTTTTCAAACTCTTGGCTTTTGTTTTGTTGAAATCCTGGTGGTGGATTGTTCCTTTGTCCTGAATTATTGCTCCATGAAAAATTGGGATGATTCCTCCACCCTGGGTTGTAGGTGTTGGAATATGGATTGTTCCCCTGTCTGTTGAAATTGTTGACATAATTCACCATCTCTTCAAGTTGATTTGGTTCTGGTACTCCTCCATATATTGAACTTGAGGATCCAATGTTGCTTTGAGTGTTGAGAGTCTCCATGAATTTGCATATCTGATCCAGCTTGGCACTAACTGCTGAATTGGCTCCAACCTCATAAATTCCTGCAATTCTTTGAATCAAGCTCCTTTCTGTCGGCCATAAGGAATTGTTGTTGGCCATTTCTTCAATTAGGTCCCAGGCTTGATCTTCTCCTTTTGCCATCAAAGCTCCTCCAGCAGCAGCATCAACTGTGGTTCTCATCAGTCCAGAAATTCCATTATAGAAAGTTTGGACTTGAAGCCATTTTGGAATCTCATGGTGAGGACATTTCCGGAGCAGATCTTTGTATCTTTCCCAAGCTTCGTACAGGGATTCTGAATCTTGCTGCACAAAAAGGATGATATCATTTCTCAACTTTGGCAGTTCTGGCTGGTGGAAAGTATTTTGCAAGGAATTTGGTGGCAAGAGTGTTCCAAGTTGTGATGGATCCAGCTGGTAGTGAATGTAGCCAAGCTTTTGCTATGTCTTTCAAGGAATATGGAAAAACCCGGAGTCTCATAGCATCTTCAGCTCCACGGTTGTAATTGAAAGTGCCGCAAACTTCCAGGAAGTTGCTGATGTGGGCATTAGGATCTTCAATTGCATTCCCCCAAACTGAAATGACTGCTGAATCATCTGAATTCAAGTTTTGATGTCACCCGCATTTGCTGGTAAGGGAGGAAGTACAATACAGGAAATGAGGTCATCTACCACCGGAATGGTTCTGTCTCGAATGGGAATTGGTGGTGCAACCTCCAAAGGTTCAGGTTCCATGTTAACAATTGCTTCTTGGCCTTCTCGCATTTCCCTTCTCAACTGTCTGATAGTTCGTTCAATTTCTGGGTAAAGCGGTCGGAATTCAAAGCTTCTGACTCGTCTCATGAAGTGTCTGAAAACCTGAAACAAGAGAAAACAAAAACAATAAGTAAAAAGAAAAATAGATACAAATAACAAATCTAACCCGTAAACTAATAGTAAAATATAAATAAGTCCCCGGCAACGGCGCCAAAAACTTGACCGGCGTAAACACACACATATAACGCAAGCGCACGTATCGTTCAAGTAGTATAGAAATATCGATCCCACGAGGACTTAAAACCTTTTTGATATTAATTTATGGGGCCAAATGATTACTAGTATCTAACAGGTTGTTTGATTGATTGATTTGAAATAACGATGATTCTAAATTTAAAACAAGAAAATAATTGCGTGGAAAATAGGTTGAGTAAAATCCAAATTTATAAAAACTATCCAGGGTTGTGATTAATTCCAATATTAATTAAAAGATTAAGTGGTTATCTTATAGTTGGGTAAAATATTGATTTATTAACCTGGAACACTAAATCATGTAAAAGCCTCTTCCGATGGTCAATTACAAATACCTAGTATAATCCAATTAAACCATATGTCTATGTCAACTAAATTACCTAGATTCATTAAGTTTAAGTTCCAATTATGATTACCCCCGCCCGACAGTATATTCCTATCCTGTAAGGAAATCTATTAAAGGGTTATCTATCCTCAGGAAGATCGTGGGCTATTGAGTCTGAGGTCTTAAACTTAAAATCCCTATGTCTAGTTCATTTTAAGTTTACCTAATCAATTTTATTAATGGCCAGTTAATAAAAAGCATAAAGATTAAAACTCAATAAATAAATCTTTAAATTACCCCAACTATAATCTAACCCCTTATAAACCGGTTATATTGAAATTCATCACAACCCTAGATACTAACTTAGTTACAACTCATAACTAGGGCTAATGAAAAATACATTAAAAAAATGCTGAAAAGTAAATGCGGAAAATAAAAGCGGAAAAGTAAATGAAAATAAACTATTAAGATAAAAGGAATTACTTTTACTAACTACTAACTTAGATATCTCCCTTAGTACAACATATTCACTCGTGAGATTAAAACCAACCAGCCATATAGGCGGTAACATGATTAAGTCAATATTAAGTCAAACCAGCCATAAAGGCGGTAAAATTTATCCATGAACCTGCCATGTAGGCGGTAAATAAATTTAAAAGCCAACCGACCAATATAGCGGTATTCCTTGTTAAGTCAGGATTAATCCGGTTTATAATAAATAGCCCACCGACCAATATAGCGGTATTCCTTGTTAAGTCCAATTTTAAAATGGTGAATATGTTGTATCTAAGGGAGATTAATCTAAGATAGTAACAGTAAAAGAATTACCTTTCACCTTGGCAGGGGGAAGTTACCTCCTCATGGTTGAATAGTAAAACTGTAAAAGTAAATAGTAAAATAAATTACTATTACTATTGAAATAGTAAAAGTACTATTATTACAAAAAGAAACTACTATTACTATTACAAAAACTGTAAATAAAAGAAACTAGATAGAAAACTCTCTATTTACATCAGAGGATTCAGAGAGAAAGGTACATTAAAAATTGAAATTTTGAGCTGAATTTATAGGGGTCGGTAAAGGGTCAGCGTCGCGACGCTGACTACAGTTGACACGTGTCACGACGTGATTCGTCGGCTCGATTTCTTATCCGACAACTCAATTATGACATGGCACTGTTCATGGCGTCATTGCTGATGTCATGCTGACGTGTGGCAGGCGGTATCGGCAGCGTCTGATCGTGAAACGTGGCGGAGGCATATTTTAGCAAGTCCGTTGAGATGGTGACACGTGGCACGGCGCACGTTAGCATGATCGGTGCACGTTAGCAAATTTGACCAATCAGATTTTGACACATGATGAATCGGCGCATTTTAGCATCTTCGGCGCAGGATCAGCTTCGCGACGCGCAGTGAGTCAGCGTCGCGATGCGAAGAAGGCATAATTTTTCCAGTTGACGCATTTTTTTTCCGTTTTGTCCCCAAATTGCCTCCAGTGCTTTCCAAACTTTATTTATCTGCAAAATAACTCACAACACATCAAAAGTTCACAAAACTCAAGAAACTATACAAAATATTAGGTTAAATGAGAGGGAAATAGTGATAGATTTACCACTCATCATGCGTTTTTTCAAAGAGTTGTGTATAAAATTAAATCATAATTTTCATTTATACTTATGGTTAATTTGTTTCATAAAATAAATCAACCACTAGTCTTCCATCCCTTATGAAATTCGGCCAGGGTAAGGTATCCTTGTTTGATTTTACTTCCAAAACAAACAAATCCTATTCCTTATCCAATAAGGAAGAATTCGGCCATGGTAGGTATTTTGGTTTGATTTTGTTTCTCAAACAAACAAATCATATTCCTTATCCAATAAGGAATCCTACTTTGGTAATAATTCTTAGCGTTATTAAATTATATCATATATAATTTAATGTTCTAATTAATAATTATCAAATATAATTATTAATACTTTATATTAACTTTTAATATAAAGTCTCATGTGTGATATAATTAATATTATTAGTCACATTAATAATATTGCTTTTGTGAGTATATAATTGGACCATCCAATTATCTTAGCTCCGCTAAAGTAAATCGAGCTAGCACGGGGACCAAGTGGACCTACAGTTCTGAGCTCCAATAATCTCGAAATATTAATTAAGCTCTTAATTAAATATTCCTAATTATTAACTCCGGGTTATTCCACAAAAAACCCGAAGTTGCACTCTCATCACCGTAGATGAAATATAAGGCCGATCAAAGTCGGTGTCCACCGATATAGTCATTGCATATAAATTGATCTTTCACGAATATCTCGTAATTAGAGCCGGGTCATGATGTCTGTTATACCCCTCTAATTATTTTATCTTAAGTATCATTGATTCTCTAATGAACAATTTATTCATAACGGTTATGAATATTAATCTTTCTATTCGTAACATAAAGAGTTGAGCGCTCAAATCATTCAAGTACCGAATCAACCCTCAAGAGAGATATTCATCTACTTCCCGCAAGAAGGAGTGAATTCCATTGTCTATGTAAAACGTTCTCAGCTACATAACAGACTATGTCCCCAAAGTACGTAGTTATTGGTTGGGATTGCTACACCAACCTCACCTTAGTATATCAAAGGGCATATCCCGCCATGCAGGAGTTCGTAGTACACTCAGGATTAAGATCAACCCATATATGACCATCAAGTAGATTGAAATGACTTTTTTTGTTTAACGGATATTATAAGAATGTCATTTTTATCTGGGTCCAGTCCTATATGATCACATCATACAAGGTGCCTCCATTCTCATGTCTCTACATGGACGATCCGGATTAAGATCGCCATCCAAATATAGAATGGACCGCAGCTACAGATAAACCACAAACAAGTACCAGTTTGTTTGCTCTCTATGGACTATTTAAGATTACTAACTTCAGACTTGAATCCTCTGGTGCATGACACTCATGTACCAAGTCTTGAAGGTACATAAGTAATCTATGGTATTTATGAAGATATATAATATGCGAAAATTAAAACAAATAATTTGATAAGTAAATAATGCATCATTTTATTTCTATGTAATAGAAACCGTTTACATCACATGTAGCTCTAGGGCATACATTCCAACAATCTCCCACTTGCACTAGAGCAAATGGGACATGTCTCGTAAACCTAGACCATCTAGGTGACCATCAAACACTTTAGCCGGCAAGGTCTTAGTAAACGGATCAGTAAGGTTCTCTGCGGACGCAATCTTTGTGACGGTAACGTCGCCTCTTTGAACTATCTCCCTGATGAGATGATATTTCCTTTCTATATGCTTTCCCCTCTTGTGGCTTCTTGGTTCTTTGGATTTTGCCACTGCTCCACTATTATCGCAATAGAGGGTGAGTGGTTTATCCATATCTGGAACAACTTCCAGATTTCCCAAGAATTTACGGAGCCAGACTGCTTCTTTAGCTGCTTCACAAGTCGCTACATATTCAGCCTCCATGGTGGAATCAGCAATGCAAGATTGCTTTATACTCCTCCAAACAATAGCCCCACCACCTAGGGTGAACACTGATCCAGATGTGGATTTCCTAGAATCGACATCTGTCTGAAAATCAGAATCTGTATATCCTTTTAGGATCATATCCTCACCAGAATATACCAGCATATAATCTCTCGTTCTCTTAAGGTATTTGAGAATGTGTTTCACAGCCACCCAGTGATCCAATCCCGGGTTTGACTGAAACCTACTGACTACTCCCACTGTAAAACAGATGTCCGATCTCGTGCATAACATGGCATACATGAGACTACCAACTGCTGAGGTATATGGGATATGTCTCATTTCCTCAACGCCTTGAGGTGTCTTAGGAGACTGTTCCTTCGACAAATGAATTCTATGCCGATAAGGCAGATTTCCTTTCTTGGAATTCTGCATTCCGAATCGCACAAGTATCTTGTCGATGTAGGATGCCTGAGACATAGCTAACAGCCGTTTCTTGCGATCCCGAAGTATCTGGATCCCAAGAACATAGCTTGGCTCTCCCAAATCTTTCATTTGGAATTGCTCAGCTAGCCAGTTTTTAACGTTTGATAATATCTTCATGTCATTCCCAATGAGCAAGATGTCATCAACGTACAATACAAGGAAAACCACCTTCCCGTCAATGATGCGTTTGTATACACAAGGCTCATCAACAGTCTGCTCAAAATTATAGGACTTGATCGTTGTATCAAATCTTATGTTCCAAGATCGGGAAGCCTGTTTGAGTCCATAAATGGACCTCTGCAGTTTGCAAACCTTTTGCTCCTGACCTCGGGCTATGAACCCTTCTGGTTGTACCATGTAGATACTTTCATCAAGATTGCCATTCAAGAATGCAGTCTTGGCAGTCTTGACGTCCATTTGCCAAATTTCATAGTCATAATATGCGGCTATGGATAGAAGAGTGCGGATGGATTTTAGCATGGCTACTGGCGAGAAAGTTTCCTCATAGTCAACTCCCTCTTTCTGGGTATAACCCTTGGCCACTAGCCTAGCTTTGAAGGTCTGTACCTTCCCATCTGATCCCTTCTTCCTCTTGTAGATCCACTTGCAACCTATGGGTTTTACTCCATCAGGTTGGTCTACAAGTTCCCAGACTGAGTTGGAGTACATGGACTCCATCTCTAGGTTCATGGCTTTGAGCCATTCCTCTTTGTGAGGATCATCCATTGCACTACTGTAGGTTAATGGATCATCTACACCATCGCTGGAGGCGACAACTTGTGCCTCTCCAACTCCTAGATAATGATCAGGTTGTCGTACAACCCTCCCACTATGTCTAGGCGGTAGATCATTCTGACTAGGAATCATCTGACCATCAGATGTCGAAGGTGCTATGTTTTGTCAACTTTTGTTGACAATGGTGCGCTGGTAGAACCAGTAAGTAACTCCTCTAGTAACATTTTACTCCGAGGTTTGAACTCCCTCATATAGTCCTGCTCTAGAAATGTAGCATTTGTCGACATAAATACTTTATTATCATCAAGACTATAGAAGAATCCTCCCCTAGTTTCCTTCGGGTAGCCTACAAATAGGCACACCTGAGAACGTGGTTCCAATTTTGTGGTCTTATTCTTCAGCACATATGCTGGACACCCCCATATGCGAAAATGTCGTAAACTAACTTTACGACCATTCCACAACTCTAAGGGAGTCTTAGGAACAGACTTTGATGGAACTACATTGAGGATATACATCGCGATTTGCAGTGCATATCCCCTGAATGAACTAGGTAGCGAGCTATAACTAAACATTGATCTCATCATGTCTAGTAGGGTTCGATTTCTCCTTTCGCCATCCAAATATAGAATGGACCGCAGCTACAGATAAACCACAAACAAAGTACCAGTTTGTTTGCTCTCTATGGACTATTTAAGATTACTAACTTCAGACTTGAATCCTCTGGTGCATGACACTCATGTACCAAGTCTTGAAGGTACATAAGTAATCTATGGTATTTATGAAGATATATAATATGTGAAAATTAAAACAAACAATTTGAAAAGTAAATAATGCATCATTTTATTTCTATGTAATAGAAACCGTTTACATCACATGTAGCTCTAGGGCATACATTCCAACAACGTCATGAACAGTGCCACCTCAGCCGATAAGAATCTGAGCCGATGAATCAGAAAGTGACACGTGTCACTGTAGCCAGCGTCGCGACGCTGGACCCTTACCTGCGCCTATAAATTGAGCTTCAAAATTCAGTTTTCAATGTACCTTTCTCTCTAAATCCTCTGATGTAAATAGGGAGTTTTCTATCTAATTTCTTTTATTTACAGTTTTGTACTAGTAATAGTAGTTTCTTTTTGTAATAATAGTACTTTTACTATTTCAATAGTAATAGTAATTTATTTTTACTATTTACTTTATACAGTTTTACTATTCAACCATGATGAGGTAACTTTCCCCCTGCCGAGGTGAAAGGTAATTCTTTTATTGTTACTATCTTAGGTTAATCTCCCTTAGACACAACATATTCACCATTTTAAAATTGGACTTAACGAGGATACCGCTATATTGGTCGGTTGGCTATTATTCTAAACCGGATTAATCCTGACTTAACAAGGATACCGCTATATTGGTTGGTTGGCTTTAAAATTTCCTTACCGCCTACATGGCAGGTTCATGAACAAATTTCACCGCCTTTATGGCTGGTTGGACTTAAAATTGACTTAATCAGGTTACCGCCTATATGACTGGTTGGTTTTAATCTCACGAGTGATTATGTTATACTAAGGGAGATATCTAAGTTAGTACTTAGTAAAAGTAATTCCTTTTATCTTGGCAGTTTATTTTCGTTTACTTTTCCACTTTTACTTTCTCGCATTTACCTTTCAGCATTTACTTTATGTCTTTTAAGTTTTCATTAGCCCTAGTTATGTGTCGTAACTAAGTCAGTATCTAGGGTTGTGATGAATTTCAATATAACCGGTTTATAAGGGGTTAGATTATAGTTGGGGTAATTTAAAGATTTATTTATTGAGTCTTAATCTTAATGCTTTTTATTAACTGGCCATTAATAAAACTGATTAGGTAAACTTAAAATGAACTAGACATATGGATTTTAAGTTTAAGACCTCAGACTCAATAGCCCACGATCTTCCTTGAGGATAGATAACCCTTTAATAGATTTCCTTACATGATAGACATATACCTGTTGGGCGGGGGTAGCCATAATTGGAACTTAATCTTAATGAATCTAGGTAATTTAATTGATATAGACATATGGTTCAATTGGATTATACTAGGTATTTGTAATTGACCATCGGAAGAGGCTTTTACATGATTTAGTGTTCCAAGTTAATAAATCAATATATTACCCAACTATAAGATAACCACTTCATCTTTTAAATAATATTGGAATTAATCAGAACCCTGGATAGTTTTAATAAATTTGGATTTTTAATCAACCTATTTCCACGTAATTTTATTTACTTGTTTTTAAATTTAGAATCATCGTCATTTCAATCAATCAAACAAACAACCTGATAGATACTAGTAAAACATTTGGCCCCATAAATTGATAATAAAAAGGTTTTAAGTCCTCGTGGGATCGATACTTTTTATACTACTTGAACGATACGTGCGCTTGCGTTATACGCGTGTGTTTGCACCGGTCAATTGACCGGCGTAATCACACACGTATAACGCAAGCGCACGTATCGTTCAAGTAGTATAAAAATATCGATCCCACGAGGACTTAATTCCTACTGTTGTTATTAATTATTGAATCTATTTATTTACAAGTATCTAATTATAGGGAGAAGGGAATTGATTGCTTTGGTTGGTTGAATGTGGAATTGCTTAATTAAAATAAAATAAACAAAAGAAAATTACAAAAGACTCAAAAGAAAATACTAAGGAAAATAACGAAAAGACTCAAAAGATCTAGAGTCGTGACTCCACAACATACTGTTAAAAAGATGAATTGATTCTCTTATTTATGTGTACTAATTCAGTTTGCTAACCTGGAACACGAAAATATGCAAAAGCCTCTTCCGATGGTCAGACGTAAATACCCAGTATAACCCAATTGAACCATATTCCTATGTCAACCACATTACCTGGATTCATTAAGACCAAGTTCCAATTATGGCTACCCACGCCCGACAGGTATATTCCTATCCTGTAAGGAAATCGATTAAAGGGTTATCTATCCTCAAGGAAGATCATGAGTTATTGAATCTAAGGCTGAAACCTAAAATCCCTATGTCTAGTTCATTTTAAGTTTACCCCATCAATCTTATTGGTGATCAGACAACAAGAAGCATTAAACTTAAGACTCAATAAACAAACTAAAGAATTACCCATAAAAAGAAAATCAATTATTAAGTGTGGATATTGTGTTTCATCACTTCCCTAGAATAAAAATAAAATGCTGGGGTTAGGGGATCCACTTTTACTATTTATAATTTAGAAATCTCTCTTACTATAATATAGGATTTAATGGTGATAGCCAACCAGCCATGTAGGCGGTATTCCTTATTAAGTCAGATTTAAATGAAGTCCAACCAGCCTAAAAGGCGGTATTATTATTTGTTCATAAACCAGCCATATAGGCGGTAATTATCTGTCACCTAAAGACCATCCATATAGGCGGTGCCACATTATGCCAAATAAATAAAACCAGCCATTAAGGCGGTAATTCCTTTTAGTGAATAATAAATTTTATATTATAATTAAGGGAGATTAATCTAAATTAAAATATTAAAAGCTTCACCCTTCCCCCAGCGGAAATCTAACTACAAAACATAAAAGAAAAGAAAGGAGTAGAAGAAGAGAACTACTGCTACTGAAAATTAAAATACATAAATTAAATTACTAAAAATAAATACAAACAAGATGCAATCCTTAAATTCCGTACAAAAACCTAAGGAAAGCATAGGAATTACAAATGAAATGGCTTGGTATTTATAGAAAAACCTAAAGGCTTCCACCAATTTCTCCACAAATTGCTCCACCAAACACTCCACCAAACATGCCACAAGACATGGCACCAAACATGGCACCAAACATGGCATCAAACATGGCACCAACATGGTTGCATGTTTGGTGGAAGTTTGACAAATTTTTGTATTTTTATTTTATTAATTTTATTTTATATTTTGTAAATGACTATAGTAGATACACAAAATATACTTTATTGTTCATCAATTTCGGCCATGAAAACTTTAGAATTCGAAATTATTTTGACTTTCATAGTTGTAGACCTTCGAGTCTTCTTTAATCTTCAACTTGAATCAGCTCAATCGGACATCGGACGAAAATGTTATGGCCAAAATATGAAAGTTGCGCAAAATAGGAAATTTTGACTGCACTTCGTGACGCGTATAATAAAATTTCGTTTTTGACCATTTTTCCTCCGGATTTCATCGTTTTAACCTCGAGTTGATTCCATTAAGTCCAAATATTATTTTTATCTGCAAAATAAACAAAAAAAACATCAAAACGTTCATCAAACTCGAGAAACTAAACAAAATATTAGGTCAAATGAGTGGGAAAAAGTGATATATATACCACTCATCATCAATGCAAAATAAATCTTATGTTATATGTATGTTTATTGTTTGAATAACATGTCATATAGCTTAGGGTACCCACTCTTGCATTTTACTTGCCTTAACATGTCATACATGCATTATCGTTAAAGACATAGAATTATGATTTTATGTAATTTAAAATGTATAAATTAGAAAATGATATACATGAAAATCAATAATTAGATTAATGTGATTTATGTCTAAAACTTGAATTCTAATATATTGGACTTAATTTGTGCATAATAAATTCCATTGGTATATAGGATGGAAACCCGTATATAAATTCTATAGCCGATTCCGTATGGATGGAAATATGGTCTGCACTCGGGACACAATGCCACGTACCATTGGATTTTATGACGCACTAAGATTTATTAAAGAGGTTTAATTAGAATTTTGACCATTTAGAATTCCATATTTTTAAACCTTTAAGTGCTTAGTATTTTAAGAGTTAAAATATGGTAGGTCACTTAATGCCACTCTAATTAAATAGTTTAATAGAGTATAATTATTAGTAGAGACTAATAGGTTTTTAGTGACACAATTTTAAAAGTTAAAATTGACTAGCTCACTTATGACAAACTAGTGTAAGTAAATTATGCTTTAGCCGCCATAAGTTTATCCACACTAGTTTAGGATAAAATATTAGATATTTTAGATAGAAACCTTAAAGTTTAAAATAGTGAGTGGGAGAGGGATATATGACAGTACATCCTGCGATCTCCGTTGTTAGTCCAAAAATGTGAGATTCAAAAGGCACCTCGGACGGCTTTATTTTCATCCCCCTACGGATGGTGTCCATTTTGGGTCAATATCAAGTTTGGGTTCCGAGAGGATAGTGATTCTAGATGTATCTTGTGAACTGACCTACCTACGGCGGCACTTCACTTGTTAAGTCAAAGAATCCCGAAACAGCGGGTTACACTCATAAGGGAATAATTAACTGTTAATAAAATTCCTTGATCAAATAAGCGGTAGTTGTTTAATATAGGAATAAGAGTTATTCCCGTATATATCAAACAGCTGAGATTGTCTCAATCTATCATGCGAGTACTTGACCTACCCTACTGCGGCACTTACTTGTGGGATGATAGATCTCTGTGACATAGTAATTCTTTTAGGTTTCTTATTCATTACTCATGGTTCATGCATCATGTTTAATTTTATGCCAAAATTCTTTGATGATTTTAATATACGATGAATGAATGTTGAATGCATGTTTATTTTATTTTCAACCATGGTTTCTCTAATTATTTCCATACTCTCGAATGACAAATTAACCGGAGAAAACTATGTAAAGTGGAAAAGTAACATGAATGCTATCCTGGTCTGTGAAGACCTTAAGTTTGTCCTGACGGAGGAGCGTCCTCCCGAACCGGCCAGAAATGCTGGCCAAGCTGTGCGCGATACCTACCAGAAATGGGTCGCAGTAAATGAGAAAGCCCGCTGCTACTTGCTAGCAGGGATGTCTGAGGTTCTTGCTACAAAGCACGAACCTATGGCTCTAGCATCCCAGATGATGGAGTCATTGCAGGGCATGTTTGGGCAGCCTTTGGAGCGTCAACGCCATGAGGCCATGGTCTCAGCAATGACTACTAGGATGAAGGACGGGACATCAATCCGAGAGCATCTCTTGAGGATGATGACATATCTCAACACTGCTGAAACCCATGGAGCTCGTATTGACGAGCGTAGCCAGGTGACCATGATCATGGAAACTTTTCCGAAGAGTTCCCTGCAGTTTAAGAGCAACTATGTTATGAACAAGTTGACTTTTACTTTGACCCAATTGCTCAATGAGCTCACCCATTACGAGTCCATGCTGGTGGATCCTCGTAAATCCAATGCTAAGGCAAATGTTGCAGAATCTTCCAAATCTGCAAAGAAGAAGAATAAAGGCACTAGAAATGCTAAATGTAAAGCCACGAAAAAGAATAGCAAGAAAGGCTCTAATGATACCAAGCCCAAAGGAAAATGTTTCCACTGCGAAAAGAGTGGGCATTGGAAAAGGAACTGTCCTAAATACCTTGCTGAGGGAAACAGGTAAATACGATTTACTTGTTATTGAATCTCTATTAGTGGAAGATGATAAATCTGCTTGGATTATTGATTCCGGCGCCACTAACCATGTTTGTTCTTCTTTACAGCTACTTGATTTATGGAGGGACCTTGCTGAAGGCGCTTACACCATGAGGGTCGGGACAGTGGATGCTGTTTCAGCAAGAGCAGTAGGAGTTTCTAGTTTAAGTTTTATTAATAACAGTTATTTAAATTTAAATGATGTGTTATTCATTCCTAGTTTTCGCAGGAATCTGATTTCTGTTTCTAACTTATGGATACTGGTTATTCTATTTCTTTTAATAGCAATTCAATTATTATTGGTAGAAATGGATTGACTATTTGCACAGGAAACTCAGAAAATAACTTGTATGTATTAAGACCGTTAACACATAAGTCACTGCTCAACACTGAAATGTTTAAGGTTGAAAAACCTAAAATAAAACGGTAAAAGATTTCTCACGATGACACATATCTATGACATCTTAGACTTGGTCACATCAACCTTGACTGGATAAATAGATTAATAAAGAACGGAGCCTTAAATCAGTTAAAGCTCGGGACTTTACCAATTTGTGAATCCTGTTTATAAGGAAAAATGACCAAGAGACCTTTTACTGGAAAAGGTATAAGAGCTAGTCAACCGCTAGAACTAGTACATTCGGACGTTTGCGGACCAATGAATGTAAAAGCCCGAGGTGGTTATGAATACTTCATCACATTCATTGACGATTATTCAAGATATGGGTATGTCTACCTAATGCATCACAAATCAGATACCTTTGAAAGGTTCAAAGAATAACGTGCAGAGGTTGAGAACCAATTAGGTAAGACAATCAAAACTCTACGATCAAATCGTGGAGGAGAATACCTCGATAGAGATTTTGAGGAATTCTTGATTAAGCATGGGATAGTATCCCAGCTCACAGCACCTGGAACACAACAACAGAATGGTGTTGCAGAAATGAGAAATCGAACCCTACTAGACATGATGAGATCAATGTTTAGTTATAGCTCACTACCTAGTTCATTCTGGGGTTATGCACTGCAAAACGCAGTGTATATCCTCAATGTAGTTCCATCAAAGTCTGTTCCTAAGACTCCCTTAGAGTCGTGGAATGGTCGTAAAGCTAGTTTACGACATTTCCGCATATGGGGTGTCCAGCACATGTGCTGAAGAATAAGACTACAAAATTGGAACCACGTTCTCAAGTGTGCCTATTTGTAGGCTATCCAAATGAGACTAGGGGAGGATTCTTCTACAGTCCTGATGATAACAAAGTATTTGTATCGACAAATGCTTCATTCCTAGAGCAGGACTATATGAGGGAGTTCGAACCTCGGAGTCAAATGTTATTCGAGGAGTTACTTACTGGTTCGACCAGCGCACCATCGTCAATAAAAGTTGACAAATACATAGCACCTTCGACATCTGATTGTTAGATGATTCCCAGTCAGAATAATCTACCGCCTAGACGTAGTGGGAGGGTTATGCGACAACCTGATCGTTATCTAGAGGTTGAAGAGGCACAAGTTGTCGCCTCCAGCGATGGTATAGATGATCCATTGACCTACAGTAGTGCAATTGATGATCCTGACAAAGAGGAATGGCTCAAAGCCATGGACCAAGAGATGGAGTCCATGTACTCCAACTCAGTTTGGGAACTTATAGACCAACTTGATGGAGTAAAACCCATAGGTTGCAAATGGATCTACAAGAGGAAGAGGGGATCAGATGGGAAGGTACAGACCTTCAAAGCTAGACTAGTGGCCAAGGGTTATACCCAGAAAGAGGGAGTTGACTATGAGGAAACTTTCTCGCCAGTAGCTATGCTAAAATCCATCCGCACTCTTCTTTCCATTATCGCATATTATGACTATGAAATTTGGCAAATGGACGTCAAGACTGCATTCTTGAATGGCAATCTTGATGAAAGTATCTATATGGTACAACCAGAATGGCTCATAGCCCAAGGTCAGTTGCAAAAGGTTTGCAAACTGCATAGATCCATTTATGGACTCAAGCAGGCATCCCGATCTTGGAACATAAGATTTGATACAACGATCAAGTCCTATAATTTTGAGCAGAATATTGATGAGCCTTGTGCGCATCATTAACGGGAAGGTGGTTTTTCTTATTTTTTACGTTGATGACATCTTACTCATTGGGAATGATGTGAAGATATTATCAGATGTTAAAAATTGGCTAGCTGAGCAATTCCAAATGAAAGATTTGGGAGACGCCAGTTATGTTCTTGGGATCCAGATACTTCGAGATCGCAAGAAACGACTGTTAGCTATGTCTCAGGCATCCTACATCGACAAGATACTTGTGCGATTCGGGATACAGAATTCCAATAAAGGCAATCTGCCTTATCGGCGCATATATATATATATATATATATATATATATATATATATTATAATATCATCTCATGCAATCATCCCACAACAATACAAACATCCATCAAACATGGTTGCTAATCCGGGTCAAGTATAATAGTGGATTGAAACCAATGAGAGAGTACCTCATCATAACTCCCAGGGTTTCTCACCATAACAAAACCAATGGGAGAGTACCTCATCACTACTCCCAAAGTTTTCCATCATATCATCTCATAAAATATGTGTGAGTGAGTTAAAACCAATGGGAGAGTCCCCGTATACCCCCAAGGTTCTTCACCATATAATCTCGTAAAATATCACATTACATCTCATCTCAAATCCGACCACTATTATACAAAACCCGGCAGCACAATACAACAACACACATCATCCAATACAATCACATTTCGCATCCAATCCATCAATCTCATATCAATAATCATGAATTCATATTTAGCATGCTTTCAATATCTCAATATAATATCTCACAAATATGTAAATATATATACACATATATATTTATAATTATACCAATATATAATATATATATATATATATATATATATATATATATATATATATATATATACACATACTTGCCCCCAAGGGGTGTGGCTTGGTGGTGAAGGGTCCAGAATCTCACTTTGAGGTTCTGGGTTCGAATCCAGGAGGTGCAACTTCTTGTAAGAGCCTGGGGCAGTCGGGGGTTTTACCTGCGCCGCAGCCCAGAATGGGTGGTTTGGTGGCGGGGTTTCCAACGATTTCAAAATATATATATATATAATATATATATATATATATATATATATATATATATATATATATATATATAGACTTCCACAACAACCATCAATCGTCAAACAATTATGTTAAGAGAATCATCATGCAGAGTACTTACCTCTATCCACGCAAAAGCCCTTAATATGTCTATACCCTCGCTAAGAATCTGAAAAATGTAAAATTTTCATTAGGTCCCTCAAATTATCCAAAATTACATTTTTACTCGTAAACTTTCTAAATTTCCGTTTTAGTCCCTAAACTTTTCTAATATGCCCAAATAGTCCTATAATTCTTAAATATTACTATTTAACCCCTAAAAACCAGAATTTATAAGTTTACCCTCTTAATTATGCAAATTTACAATTACGTCAAAAACTTTCCAATTCTATCATTTACACCCCAAAACGGTAATAATCACATATCGAGCTCCGACGACCTCCAAATCTCTCAACGAAAGATCCACTGGTCTGCAAACATCTCAAGGATCACAGCGACGAACGGCTTCAGAACTTGCTGATACAAGTGGGCTCCACAACGAAAATCAGGCCCCACTACCAAAAATCGGGTCTCATAATCAGATACTTTCAACGGTGGATATTTATATCAGAAAACTTTTATAATCGAGAACAACAATCTGATACATTTGGATCACCGATCCAACGGTCGGATCTCAAATTCCAACAATATTCCAGAATTATCGGTACTTGTAAAATAGAAAACAACCCAAACGATGTCGGATCAGGAAGTGACCACTGGCGTTGGAAAGATCTCGGCCTAAAAAGTACACACTCACCGGAGATAGCCATCAAAAGGGATCGGAGGTGGCCGAAAAATTCAGAAAAGTGGACGACGACTCGTCTTCTTCCGGCGGCGCGTCTGGCGTCTGTTGGGCTCGATATCGATGGATCTGGAAAGCTGACCTCGGCAGTTACTCGGTGGTCCGGCGCGTAGCGGTGGCTATGTTGGAGTTTCTAAAACATATCCCAAGATCATATAAGCATGTTAACAAGAATAAATAAAGATGAAGAGTGGCGGAAACACACTTACATCGATCGGTTTGTGGATCCGTTGAGCAACAAAATTTCTCCTTTGTTGGGTGATGAATTCGTCCAAGGTGGAAGGTGGAGCTCTAATCTTTGTTTGATCCTTCCAAGCTCAAGAATGAGTTTCCCTTAACACCTTTGTATGATCCCTTGATGGTGCTAGCCAAATGTGTGATTTAATGTTCCAAACAATCACACTTTCTTCAAGTTTTGCAACAAAAATTGAAAATGGAGAGTGCTGCGAATAGTGAAATTCACGCCAATATGAAAGAGA
Source organism: Zanthoxylum bungeanum (assembly GCA_019454045.1). Lineage (NCBI taxonomy): Eukaryota > Viridiplantae > Streptophyta > Magnoliopsida > Sapindales > Rutaceae > Zanthoxylum > Zanthoxylum bungeanum. The sequence continues at coordinate 109,931 of SKCR01037880.1, read as the reverse complement.
GAATGAGAGATGATGTGTTTTGATTTTCCAAAAAACCTTTTATATTTATTTCAAAAACAAATATAAAATCATATACCAAAGTTGGTATATGACAAAGTCAATCTCCATCAAATTTGACTTAGAGTGTAAATCACTCTTCCAACCAACCACCTAAACCCATGACCAAAAAGTAAATCAATGACAAGTGATGTGATGGTTGATGTGACATGTGGGCCCCACTTGATTCCGAATGTGAGTGGGCCCGCAAACACTCCCGGGCTCGAGTTCGATTATTCCGAATTAGCGAACTTTCGTCGCGACGTTATTTAAATCAAATTTAATTAAATAATTATGCCTAGTAAAATTACTATTCACGTTGCTGACGAATTAATTCCAAATTAACTCGTTTGCCTGAATTAAAATCTAATTTTAATTCCGTGTCGAAATCGAATTTCGTTTAATATATCGAATATATTATTTTAACGATTAATTCCAAATTAATCTTTCTCTCTCTTTGAATAGTACTTTATCCAAGATAAAGTCTCTCTGCATTTAATCCCAGATTAATTAAGTTCGAATCATACGTCATCGGTGAATCTTCGGGAAGCGACCCAAGAGATCTCTAGAAATATTGGCAGTAAATCCGGTTGTCGGACTATCCGAACACATACGTACCAAGTACTACGTTTTTACCGATTTACGAGACAAGGTTAGCTTCTAGCAAAGTGTCATGCCTACCCAATTCTCTAGAAATATTCTTACTGGAATATAAGATCTTTAACAGACGTAGTATACCGTAGTATAGTGTGTAGTTATCCAGTATCTAATGATCACGTGCAAGGCCTGGGGCTGGAATAGTGTCTGCCCCGTACGAAGCACATATTGGATATCAAGCAACTAGTCTCTTTGAATCGGATAATCCTGACCTTGTCATATTATCCCGACGGTTGCAACCTTCATAGAGAACAAGTTTCGTATCTCTGCGCGGTCATTATCTCCATATGTCTGAAGTGATACTTCCGTCTCGACATCACACCCAATACACTACGATTCTCAATAAGCCCGGTAGAGAAGTACACAGAACCTTTTACAGCCCTGGACAATCAAAACCAAAGTTTACCGATTGTCGCAAGTATTAGCGATGCAAGTCTCAGGTTAAGACCAAACACACCTACCCTGAAGCGGATTCCCATAGACACATATACATATTACCAATGGGATTTCGCGGGGTCTATCCAGAGCGAAGCTATTTTCTGTACCATCGGTAAAACACAACCTCCTATCGCACTCGCATAAGTATCCAATACTTAAATATATGAGAACTATGCTGTTATGCCTTCACAACACGCACAAGTACAATACTAGTCTATTCTGCATTATCGATGTCCAGTCTCGATAATGTTACGACTAGGGATATTTAATGATTAAACCTTTATAGATTGATACTGTCTCATATCATCTCAATCTGGAACTAATCATATGGACTTTTACCATTTGAATATAAAAAGTAAATAAATTACTAAACGGTAAAAGGCAATTTCATTAATACATAGTTAATTTTGTACAAAAACACAATGTCTTTTACAAACAGTGACGCGATGGGTCATACTGTCCAACAGGCTGATCGATGGTGAAGCGGTGGCGGTGGTTTAAAGTTTTGGCAGAGAGAGAAAAAAAGAAATTGTATGAGAGAGAGAAAGAATTTTTTTTCGTTTGTTTCTCCTCTATCTGAACGCGTCTCCTATCTCTCTCTTATAAAAACTTTCAAATAGCAAAAGAATTTTTTTTACTTATCTCTTTCTCTCAAAACTAAGGTATTACAATCTACACACCTTACAAAAATTCCGTCCCCGAAATTTCTAATTCCACAAATAGTTCTGGATATTTCTCCTTCATATCTTGTTCCAATTCCCAAGGTACGTCTTGAATATGATGATTAGTCCACATTGCCTTTACAAGGGGGATCTGTCTGGATCTCAACCCTAGGACTTTCTGTTCTACAATCTTCACAGGTTGATCTTCGTATGTCAAGCTCTCGTTCAGCCCCCATCGGTTAACTTTCTAAAATGTGACAAAGGTCTGGTTCAAATTTCTTTAGAACAATTATACGAAGCACTTAATGAATCATTTCTAATTACGGTGATAATGCCAGATGATATGCCACTTTTCACACTCTCTTCAAAATCTCAAAAGAACCATAATAGCTTGGTGAAAGCTTTCTCTTCCAGTCAAATCTCAGTCCTCCCTTCTAATAAGAAAACTTTCAAAATACTATATCTCCAACTTGGAACTCAAGGTCTTACCCTGATGAGTGGTAAATTTATCACAATTTCCCACTCATTTAACCTAATATTTTGTATAGATTCTCGAGTTTTGTGAATATTTTGATGTGTTTTATGTTATTTTGTAGATAAATAAAGTTTCAGGATATTCTGGAGGTGATTTGGAGCAAAACCGGATAAATTGGCAAAAGTTAAGGTCTGGCGTCGCGACGCTCAAGTCTTCAGCATCGCGACGCTGAACGTACGCAGTCAACGCTAACGTGCGCCGGTCAACGGTCAACAATTTGAGAAGTTTGACTTTGCTAACGTGCGTCGTGCCACGTGTCACCATCAGAGATGATCTGCTAACATGCGTCGTGCCACGTGTCAACATCCTATGGTGCCGACAATCACCATCGCCACGTCATCAGCCACGTCATCAAGTCAATAAGTCAACATTGCCACGTGTCATGCCACGTCAGCATCCACATCAGCCATTGACCTAGTCAAAGTGCCACGTCATCATCAGCTAATCAGATCGTGCCATGTGGCGCCACGTGTCGCAATCCTACGGTGCCCACGTCACCGACATGTCATCATGACATCAGCAATGACGTCATCATAATTATTGTGTTATCCGGATAAGATTTTGACCGGCGAATCAGGAAGTGACACGTGTCACTGTTCCAGTGTCGCGACGTTGGGGACTAAATTTTGCCTATAAATAGAGCTTCAGATTTCAATTTCAGATGTACCTTCCTCTCTAAATCCTTTAATGTAAATAGGGAGTTTTCTATCTAGTTTCTTTTATTTACAGTTTTGTAATAGTAATAGTAGTTTCAATTTGTAATAATAGTACTTTTACTATTTCAATAGTAATAGTAATTTATTTTTACTATTTACTTTTTACAGTTTTACTATTCAACCATGAGGAGGTAACTTCCTCATGCCAAGGTGAAAGGTAATTCTTTTACTGTTACTATCTTAGATTAATCTCCCTTAGACACAACATATTCACTATTTTAAAATTGGACTTAACGAGGATACTGCTATATTGGTCGGTTGGCTTTTAAATTGTAAACCGGATTAATCCTGACTTAATGAGGATACCGCTATATTGGTTGGTTGGCTTTTAAATTTCCTTACCACCTACATGGCATGTTCATGGACAAATTTTACCACCTTTATGGCTGGTCGGACTTAACTTGACTTAATGAGGGTACCGCTTATATGGTCTGTTGGTTTTAATCTCACAAGTGATTATGTTGTACTGAGGGAGATATCTAAATTAGTAATTAGTAAAAGTAATTCCTTTTATCTTGGCAGTTTATTTTCATTTACTTTTCCCATTTTACTTTCTCGCATTTACTTTTCAGCATTTACTTTATGTCTTTTAAGTTTTCATTAGCCTTAATTATGTGTCGTAACTAAGTTAGTATCTAGGGTTGTTATAAATTTCAATATCACGGTTTTATAAGGGTTTAGACTATAGTTTGGGTAATGTAAAGATTTATTTATTGAGTCTTAATCTTAATGCTTTTTATTAACTGGCCATTAATAAAATTGATTAGCTAAACTTAAAATGAACTAGAAATAGGGATTTTAAGTTTAAGACATCAGACTCAATAGCCCACGATCTTCCTTGAGGATAGATAACCTTTTAATAGATTTCCTTACAGGATAGGAATATACCTGTTGGGCGGGGGTAGCCTTAATTGGAACTTAATCTTAATGAATCCAGATAATGTGGTTGACATAGGAATATGGTTCAATTGGGTTATACTGGGTATTTGTAATTGACCATCGGAAGAGACTTTTACATAAATTAGTGTTCCAGGTTAATAAATCAATATATTACCCAACTACAGGATAACCACTTCATCTTTAATTAATATTGGAATAAATCACAACCCTGGATAGTTTTAATAATTTGGAACTTTCTTCAATCCACTTTCGCAAATTTAAGTTTTATGTTTTTAAATTTAGAATCATCACCTTTTTCCCAATCACATCAATCAAACTGTTAGATACCAAGTAATCATTTAATCCATTAAATTAATAAATTAAGGTTTTAAGTCCTCGTGGGATCGATACTTTTTATACTATTTGAACAATACGTGCGCTTGCGTTATACGCGTGTGTAAGCACCGGTCAAATTTTTGGCGCCGTTGTCGGGGACTTATTTATCTTTTACTATTAGTTTACGGGTTATATTTGTTACTTGTATCTAATTTTTCTTTTTACTTACTGTTTTTGTTTTCACTCGTTTCAGGTTCTCAGACACTTCATGAGATGAACCAGAAGCTTTGAAATCAGACCGTTCGACCCTGAGATTGAAAGAACCATCAGACAGTTGAGAAGGGAAAGGCGTGAAGGCCAAGAAGCTATTGTCAACATGGAACCTGAACCTTTGAAGGTTGCACCACCAATTCATATTCGAGACAGAACCATTCCAGTGGTCGACAGACTCATTTTTTGTATTGTACTTCCTCCCTTACCAGAAAATGTAGGTGACATCAAAACTTGCATTCAGATGATTCAGCAGTCAGTTCAGTTTGGGGGGAATGCAACTGAAGATTCTAATGCCTACATCAGCAACTTCCTGGAAGTTTACGACACTTTCAATTACAACCGAGGAGCTGAAGAAGGAATGAAACTGCGAGTTTTTCCATACTCCTTAAGAGACAGAGCTAAAGCTTGGCTACAGTCATTACCAGCAGGTTCCATCATAACTTGGAATGCTTTAGCAACCAAATTCCTTGCAAAGTACTTCCCACCAGCCAGAACAGCAAAACTGAGGAATTACATCACATCTTTTGTACAACATGATTCGGAGACTCTCTACGAAGCTTGGGAAAGGTACAAAAATTTGCTCTGGAAATGTCCTCACCATGAGATTCCAAGATGGCTTAAAGTCCAAACTTTCTATAATGGACTTTCTGGACTGATGAGAACCACAATTGATGTTGCTGCTGGAGGAGCGCTTATGGCAAAAGTTGAAGATCAAGCCTGGGACCTAATCGAAGAAATGGCCAACAACAATTCCTTGTGGCCAACAGAAAGAAGCATGATCCAGATAATTGCAAGACTATATGAAGTTGGAGCTAACACAGCAATCAGTGCCAAGCTCGATCAGATTTGCAAATTCATGAAGACTCTCAGCACACAAAGCAACATTGGAGCCACTAGTTCAACATATGGAGAAACATCAGAACCAACTCAATCTGAAGAGACGGTGAACTATGTCAACAATTTCAACAGACAGAGGAAAACTCATATTCCAACACCTACAACCCAGGATGGAGGAATCATCCCAACTTTTCATGGATTACAATTCAGGGCAAAAGAATAATCCACCACCAGGATTTCAACAGCAGAACTATCCACCACCTGGATTCCAGCAACAAAACAAATGACAGGAGCAGGTAAAAGAATCAGGTATAGTAGAAGTGCTGGCTCAGTTAAAAAGGTATGATGCTATGATACAGAACCAATCAGCTTCTATCAAAGCACTGGAGAATCAGATTGGACAACTGGCCAATGCTCAGAGTTACAGACCACCAAGAAATATTCCCAGCAACACAGAACCAAATCCAAGGAACCGATAGAAGGAGCAATGTCAAGCCATCACCTTGAAAAGCGGTTTTGAGATCAATAAAGATATTGGAATCAAGACATCCAAAGAAGAAGTTCAAAAAGAAGCAGAGCAACTGATGGAGGAACCAGAAGCAAAGGAAAAAGAACAGATTATTCCACCTCCACCTTTTCCTCAGCGTCTTTAGAAAAACAAACTGGACAAGCAGTTTTCTCGATTCCTGGAGGTGTTCAAAAAGCTGCACATCAACATCCCATTTGTAGAAGCCTTGAAGAAATGCCTAGCTATGTCAAATTCATGAAAGATATTCTTTCACGAAAACGAAGATTGGGAGACTACGAGACAGTAGCATTGATGGAGGAATGCAGTGCTATCATTCAGAGGAAACTTCCCTCGAAGTTGAAAGATCCTGGCAGTTTCACAGTCCCGTGCACCATTGGAGAATATTATATCGATAAGGATTTATATGATTTAGGTGCTAGTGTTAACTTAATGTCTTTTTCTATTTACATGAAACTGTAAATTGGAGAAGCAATGCCTACCTCAGGTTCACTGCAACTTGCTGATAGAACGCTCGCATTTCCAAGAGGAGTTGTTGAATATGTGCTGGTCAAAGTTGACAAACTTATTCTCCCAGCAGATTTCATCATTCTAGACATGGAAGAAGACAAAGACGTGCCTATCATCCTTGGGAGACCATTCTTGGTGACAGACGAACTGTGATTGATGTTCAAAAAGGAGAATTAACCATGAAAGTTCAGGACCAAGAAGTTACCTTCAATGTTTTCAAAGCCATGAAATTCCCGAGCGATGAAAAAGAAGAAGAATGTTTCAGAGTTGATGTTGATGATAATATTGTTCAGAATACTGAGTCAAATCCCACAGATAAACTTGAAGCTTGTATCATCAACATGACTGATAGTGAGCTTGATGCTGAGATTATGGAATGTATCAACTACCTTGACAAACCATTCCGTTTAAAAGCAACACCACCAGTGGAAAGTCTGGAACTCCGGAAGAAGGATCGACTCAAACCCTCAATTGAAGAACCACCACAGTTGGAATTGAAGTTACTTCTGAGCCATCTCAGGTACGCATTTCTTGGAAACTTTTCTGAATTACCTGTTATTATTTCTTATTCTCTAACTTTGGAACAGGAAGAAAAATTACTGAGAGTGTTACGTAAACACAAGAAAGCCATTGGCTGGACCATAGCTGATATTCGAGGCATAAGTCCATCATTTTGCATGCACAAAATTCTAGGAACGATGAATACAAACCCACAGTGGAACATCAACGGAGACTGAATCCAATCATGAAAGAAGTTGTTAAGAAAGAAATCATCAAATGGTTAGATGCTGGCATCATTTACCCCATCTCAGACAGCACTTGGGTAAGCCCTATGCAGTGTGTGCCGAAGAAAGGAGGAATTACTATTGTCACCAATGAAAAGAACGAGCTGATTCCAACAAGAACGGTGACTGGATGGAGAGTATGCATGGACTACCGAAAGCTGAACAAAGCCACTAGGAAGGACCATTTTCCACTGTCTTTCATTGATCAAATGCTGGACAGATTGGCAGGACATGGCTACTACTATTTTCTGGACGGATATTCTGGGTACAACCAGATTGCTATCGCCCCAGAAGATCAGGAGCAAACCACCCTTACATGTCCCTATGGTACTTTTACTTTCCGCAGAATGCCATTTGGATTATGTAATGCCCCAGCCACATTTCAGCATTGCATGATGGCCATTTTCTCAGATATGTTGGAGCAGAGTATGGAGGTATTTATAGATGACTTTTCTATGTTTGGAGATTATTTTGATCATTGTTTGCAAAATCTAGAACAGGTGTTACAAAGGTGCGAAGACACAAACCTGGTACTCAACTGGAGAAATGTCATTTCATGGTGGAAGAAGGCATTGTTCTTGGACACCGAATCTCAAAAAAGAGAATTGAGGTAGACAAAACAAAGATCGAGACAATTGAAAAACTACCTCCACAAACAACTGTCAAAGGTATTCGAAGTTTTCTTGGACATGCAGGTTTTATAGGAGATTTATCAAAGACTTTTCCAAAATTGCAAAACCTCTTTGCAATCTTCTAGAGAAGGATGTGCCATTCAACTTCACCAAAGAATGTCAGGAAGCCTTTGAGATTTTGAAACAGATCTGGTTTTTGCCCCTATCATTGTAGCACCGGACTGGTCTCTTCTATTTGAGGTGATGTGCGATGCTAGTGATTTTGCTGTAGGTGCAGTTTTGGGACAACGCAAAGCAAAAATTTTCCACACCATTTACTACTCCAGAAGAACTCTAAATAAAGCTCAGCTCAACTACATAACCACTGAAAAGGAGTTGCTTGCAGTTGTATTCGCTTTCGACAAATTCTGCTCTTATTTGCTGGGTCCCAAAGTGGTGGTCTACATTGATCATTCAGCAATCAAATATCTGATCGCAAAGAAAGATGCCAAACCCAGATTGATCTGTTGGATACTCCTTTTGCAAGAATTTGATGTGGAGATTCGAGATAGGAAAGGAACAGAAAACCAGGTGGCAGATCATTTATCGAGACTCGAGAATGGAGAAACAACTAGCAAAGAACTATCAATCAAAGAAACTTTTCCATATGAGCAACTGTTTGCCATGAAACAGCTCAATGTCCCTTGATATGCTGACTATGTTAATTTTATTATGTCAGGAAAATGGCCGTTGGAATGGACAACTCAGCAACGAAAGAATTTTTTCAAAGAAGTCAAGCACTATGTTTGGGATAAACCGTACTTATTCAAACGATGTGCTGATCAATTATTGAGACGATGTGTTCCACAGGAGGAGGTCAACTGTGTTTTACAGCACTGTCATTCATCACCATATGGCGGACACTTCAGCGGGGTCAAAACTGCGGAGAAAGTCCTTCAATCAGGTTTGTTCTAGCCCATTCTTTTTAAAGATGCTTATCTTTTTGCTCTTCAATGTGACAGGTGCCAGAGAACGGGGAATATTTCGAGGAGAAACGAAGGACCGTTGCAGAACATTCTGGAAGTTGAGATATTTGATGTGTGGGGTATAGATTTCATGGGACCTTTTGTTCCATCATTTGGAAACCTGTACATCCTAGTTGTTGTAGACTATGTATCTAAATGGGTCGAAGAAATTGCACTGCCATCCAATGATTCGAAAGTTGTGATCAAATTCATGAAAAAGAACATTTTCACTCGGTTTGGAACACCTAGGGCAATCATCAGTGATGGTGGCACTCATTTCTGCAACAAATACTTTGATGCACTCCTATCCAAATACGGAGTTACTCACAAGGTTGCCACAGCCTACCATCCACAGTCAAATGGACATGTCGAAGTTTCAAACAGGGAGATTAAAAGAATTTTGGAGAGAACCGTTGGATCAACAAGGAGGGCTTGGTCTACAAAACTCGATGATGCATTATGGGCCTACAGAACAGCTTACAAGACACCCATTGGTATGTCTCCATATCGATTGGTGTTTGGAAAAGCATGTCATCTGCCAGTTCAACTTGAACACAAGGCGTACTGGGCACTGAAGAAATTGAATCTTGATCCACAAGTTGCAGGAGAGAAAAGACTTCACCAACTCAATGAACTGGAGGAATTCGCCTACAGGCTTATGATAATGCCAAATTATACAAAGAAAAAACCAAGAAATGGCATGATCGAAAAATAGTGCACAGACAATTGGAACCAAGACAGCAGGTGTTGTTGTACAACTCGAGGTTGAAACTTTTCCCTGGAAAGTTAAAATCAAGGTGGTCAGATCCATTTGTGATCACTCAGGTATTACCACATGGAGTTGTTGAGTTACTTGATCCCAATACCAACAACACATTCAAAGTGAACAGTCAGCGAGTTAAACACTACAGGGGAGAATCATTTGAATGACAAAAATAAAGTGTCACACTTTCAGATCCAGCATAACGTTTGGGTAGTCACGTCTGGCTGACGACGTTAAACTTAGCGCTTGCAGGGAAGCAACCCATGCAATTTCTGTATATATTGTGATTTGGTGTGATTTAATTTTGTGTGTTTAGTTTTTGCAGTTTGAAGCATTTTACCATGGAAGAAGCTCTCGCAAATCTTCACAAGCAATTTCCTTCTCTTCCTCAAAAATCTCTGATGAAAGTTTACAAAGCTCGCTTGGAACGGATGAGACTACTGATGATAAAAGGTATTCCTACTGATATTCGTTGGATTATTGAAGCAAGAGTTTAATTCGCAGGTGAGTCTTCTGATCCTTTTATTTCACATCTGCCTGGGTTAGGAAGAAGCACCTATGCTAAAAAGAGAAGAGCTAAAAGAAAGGGTGTTTGTTACAAATGTGCTCGCATGTTTTGTATTTCTCGTTGTCGTTCTTTAGGAATGGTGTCTAATAACCGCGAAGAAAAAATTAATTTCATTAGGGATGGCTTGAGTAAGGAGTCTTTGGATGACATATCTAAAACTCTTGAGACGCTGATGAGTGGTAATTATATCACTATTTCCCACTCATTTAACCTAATATTTTGTATAGATTCTCAAGTTTTATGAACGTTTTGATGTGTTTTTGTTTATTTTGCAGATAAAAATAATATTTGGACTTAATAGAATCAACTCGGGGTTAAAACGATGAAATCCGGAGGAAAAATGGTAAAAAACGAAATTTTACTATACGCGTCACGAAGTGCAGTCAAAATTTCCAGTTTTACGCAACTTTCGTATTTTGGCCATAACATTTTCGTCCGATGTCCGATTGAGCTGATTCAAGTTTCAGATTAAAGAAGACTCGAAGATCTACAACTTTTAAAGTCAAAATAATTTCGAATTCCGAAGTTTTCATGGCCTAAATTGATGAACAATACAGTATATTTTGTGTATCTACTATAGTCATTTACAAAATATAAAATAAAATTAATAAAAATAAAAATAAAAATTGTCAAACTTCCACCAAACATGAAAGAGTGTTTGGTGTCATGTTTGGTGCCATGTTTGGTGCCATGTTTGATGCCATGTCTTGTGGCATGTTTGGTGGAGTGTTTGGTGGAGCAATTCGTGGAGTAATCGGTGGAGAAATTGGTGGAAGCCTTTAGGTTTTTCTATAAATACCAAGCCATTTCATTTGTAATTCTCATGCTTTCCTTAGGTTTTTGTAAGGAATTTAAGGATTGCATCTAGTTTATATTTATTTTAAGTATTTAATTTATTTATTTTTATTTTCAGTAATAGAGGTAGTTCTCTTCTTCTACTCCCTTCTTTAATGTTTAGTAATTAATTTTCCGCTGAGGGAAGGGTGAAGCTTTTATAATTTTAATTTAGATTAATCTCCCTTAATTATAATATAAAATTTATTATTCACATTAAAAGGAATTACCGCCTTAATGGCTGGTTTTATTTATTTTGCATAAAGTGGCACCGCCTATATGACTGGTTTTTAGGTGACAGATAATTACCGCCTATATGGCTGGTTTATGTTTAAATAGTATTACCGCCTTACTGGCAAGTTGGACTTCATTTAAATCTGATTTAATAAGGAATACCACCTATATGGTCGGTTGGGCTAATCACCGTTAAATTTTATATTATACTATGAGAGATTTCTAAATTATAAATAGTAAAGGTGGATCCCCCAACCCCAGCATTTTTATTTTTATTCATGGGAAGTGATAAAACACAATATCCACACTTAATAATTGATTTTTCTTTTTATGGGTAATTCTTTAGGTTGTTTATTAAGTTTTAGTCTTAATGCTTCCTGTTGCTTGATCACCAATAGGATTGATGTGGTAAATCTAAAATGAACTAGACATAGGGATTTTAGGTTTCAGCCTTAGACTTAATAGCTCACGATCTTCCTTGAGGATAGATAACCCTTTAAAAGATTTCCTTACGTGATAGGAATATACCTGTCGGGCGTGGGTAGCCATAATTGGAACTTAGTCTTAATGAATCCAGGTAATGTGGTTGACATAGGAATATAGTTCAATTGGGTTATACTGGGTATTTGCGCCTGACCATCGGAAGAGGCTTTTACATATCATCGTGTTCCAGGTTAGCAAATTAATTTATTACACATAAATAAGAGAGTCAATTCATCTTTAGAATAATATTGTGTGGAGTCACGACCCTAGATCTTTTGAGTCTTTTATTTAATTTCCTTGGTATTTTCTTTTGTGTCTTTTATTTATTTTATTTAGCAAATCCACATTCAACCAACCAAAAGCAACCAACTCACTTCTCCCTCAATTAGATACCTGTAAATAAATAGATTCAATAATTAGTAACAATAGTAGGAATTAAGTCCTCGTGGGATCGATATTTTTATACTACTTGAACGATACGTGCGCTAGCGTTATACGCGTGTGTTTACACCGTCAAGTTTTTGGCGCCGTTGCCGGGGACTTATATTTCTTGAGTTATTAATTTTGAAACTATCTAATTTACTTGTATCTAATTTTCTTTATTTTTATTTGTAATTTTTATTTCTTTATTTTGTTTTCAGGTAGTTGAGAAATGGAACACTATTGGGAGATTGAGAGATTACGTTCTTTACAAGAAGATACACCCCACATCTGGGAGCAACAGTCCGGTTTTCTGAGGCCTGTTGTACAGCCCAATAACTTTCACTGGATGCCAGAACCAAGCAATACTACATTTGCTCAACAGAACTCAATGTGGAGATGTGACATATATAATGGTAACCACCCAAGCGATTATTGCGAGTACAACTACAATTCAGGATGGCAGAACTATCAAAATCCTTCATGGTATGATGAGCCATCTCATTTCACAGAGCCACATTTTCCATCTTATCCATCATCTACCTTCAATTTTCATCAACAACCAAAACCATCAGAGGAAGAATCATTGGTTGACATGCTCAAAAATTGGTTCGAGAAACGAGATAAAAAGTTGGATGCAATGCTTGAAACATATCAGAACCAACTTGAAAGTATTCAGAGACAATCATAATCTATTCAGAGGATGACAGATCAAATGAGACAATTAACAGAAAACCAGAGCTGCCCAATATCACTCACGCTTTTCAGATCTATAAATTATGCTCGTCATTTCTCTCTTCAACACATACAAATTCAAATAAGAAAGAGAAAATGGAAGCAACTGTAGGGAACGCCTTCCCCTCGCGCAGCGGAAGAGGTTAGGCTTAGGAATCGGACTTGAAAAATTTTCCTGCTCTTCCCTCTGCTTGGCCGCACCTTACCAGTGATTTCACTGATGTTTTGGACAAACTTTCAACTCCAGAATAGCCCCGAAACAGTCCCCGAACAGCCCTTGAACTGTAATGCAAAAACTGGACTGTTTTGGACACGTTACACGCGCGAACTGCACTTGTTTTCTGCCCAGTTTTGCGCACCTTACTGCAAATTCTGATTTCTCTGATTTTCTCAAAAATCAATCCTAATATATCCCTAAAATTATCCTAATGTGTTTCCCAAAAACCCGAATGAAAAATAAACAAAACGGAGCTCCCTGAGGACCCTGAAACCTGCACAAATCACAAGTCTCAGGGAGGTATTGCCGCAACTTAAGGGAGGGATTAGGGGATGTTTTCCAACATCACGAGGTCTTCGAACTTGTCTTGACACTAACGGGGGTAGTGTGGGCTACATGTTGTGGGATTTGTATGCCCGACAAGCAAATATGTTCGAAACATGATTGATTAATAAATTTGTGATTCTATTTTATTCCATGTATGCATTTTGATTTGCTTTATAAAATTCATGAAAATTCCGTGATTATTTATGAGCTTTAAATTAAACATATATGTGTATGTAAAATGTTACATGCATATATGCATGGATAAAATTTAAAGAGTAATAATCAAAATTTGTCCATGACTATGATTTGAAGTTGGGAATCTTCAAATCCAAAGTCATAAATACAGTTCATTCCATTATGAATGGTATAGTTCTATCCAGACTATATTATGTAGAGACATAAAAATGAATGTGTTTTATATAATAAGATTATATTGGACAGGACCAGATAAAATTGAAAAGTTCTAATAATTCCGTTAAATAAAGAACATCAATTTTATCATAATGATGGTCATATATGTGATGATCTTAATTCATTATATTTAGCAGACTCCTATATCATATTAATTTATTCTTTAATTTACTCGGTATGGTTTTGTATTTATTACATTTCGTAAACCTTGTATTTTGGGAATGAGTTGAATGAATAGCTGGGAATGCTAACCTGATATAATGAAATCCGTTCATAAGATTCTCTTGTTTGTTAGTTCAGGACCTGAACGATTAGCGCGCAAATTCATAAAAGTTATGAATTAATTGTTCACTTGAGAACTAATGGAAGTCAAGGATAAAGATGTAATTGGAGAGGTTAACGGATTTTTATACCTAGCTCCTTTACGAATCTGTTATGGAGGATCATTGCATAGGTAATGACTATATCAATGGACGAATACTTTGAGTAATTAATTCTATAATTCTGAGAGTGCAATTCTGGGTATTTAGTGGAGTTACTCCAGAATTAATAATTTCGTTTGATTAATAAAAGAGTTTATAATTAATCGACGGAATTATTGGAGCTTAGAATTATAGGTCCATCGGTCCCCTCGTCGTCTTCTATCACTGTTCGAACGATTATAATTGCGAAGAAAAATAGTTGTGAATTATTTAAAATAATTATGAATTATTTTACACTCTAATTATTCCATATAGCTCTTGTTTGGAAATTATGACAAATGTTGTCTTAATATATTTATTAATAGATAATGTATCTATTTATTAATTATGAAAATTAATATTTAATTAATTTGATTAATTAAATTTTAATTTAATGAGATAATATTTTCAAAAGTTGAAAATTTTAAAAAATTGTTTTTTAATGAATTATCTTTGATAATTTAGAGGATAAATATCAAAGGATTTTATTTTTGATTTTTTGAAAATTAAAATTAATAATATCCTTAATGGATTTGCTTGATAAAATTTGATTTTGATCAAAATTAATCAATAATCAAAAATAAAATCCTATGCTATAATAACACTAAAAACGTGAGCTATGTGAGATGGTTTTTGTAGTTTTTTAATTTGATTAAAAAAAGCAACAACAACAAAAACAGTAGCAAAAAGAAAAAGAAAAAGAAAAAGAAAAAGGAAAAAAAATTTCTTTATTTTTTCTTAAGTTTGATTTTGAGAAAATCAAAAGAAAAACACATCCAGGATTCGTCTCATGTGCTGAGTACACGGATCCTTAATAAATTAGAGTATTCTTCGTAATTATTTTCACGCCCACACGTGCGTTGAGGTGAGGAGATAGACGAGGAAGATCGTGGTTCAAAGAATCGATTTACAAAGAGATCCAGATCTACAGGTATATTTCTAACCTGAGTTCTTAATTTTTTATTATTAATATACTAGAAAATACGGATCCGGATCCGGATTTTATTGTTCATGTGAAAATAATTTTCCTGTTACCAAAACACGATTTCCGCTGCGCATGAACTCTGAAAACCAACAAATGGTATCATGAGCGGTCGTATTTATTCTAGTATATTAATAAGAATGATTTATTGTAAATCATTTTAATATGTATGTAAAAGAGTAGGCTATGCATTTTTATGAATTATCATGTGATGGTGAATGTATGGATATTAATCGTTAATTGTATGGTTGACCTTGGGTTAGGATTTTAATTTTTTGTTTTATATATTGGATATGTAAACCCAAAATTAAATGGGTATTTCTTTTGTAATTGTTAATTTTTTGTAATTGTTCGAGATCAAGATCAAGCCAAAAAGAGACGAGGACAAGTAATTTTTACACAAAATATAATTTTTTTTTCCCATTTTTTTTTTATTTTACCGCACTGAGCAGCAGTTCGCTGCACATGTGCAGCAGGAGACTGCTGCACAGCAGCAGCCTCGCTGCTGCACATATGTGCAGCAGGAGCTGCTGCCACACAGTCTGCACATGGGCAGTGAGACTGCCCACTGTGCGGCAGAATGATAAAAAAAAAAAAAAAAAAATTTGTGAAAGTCACTTGGAAATTAATTATATTTTTTTCAATTTTAGATTAATGTAATTTTATTTTTTTTGGTTATTTGTAATTTTAGAAATACCCAAATTGTCAACCCGGTTAATATCCAATTTATTTATTTTGTGTGAATTATAAAATGTTTATTCTCATGCATATTTTAAATGACATATAGAATTAGCACAATGCCTACTCTTGCATTATAACATGCCATACATACATGTGCATTTTCATAAATTTATTTATGATTGTAAATAGTTTATAATTTGATTAAAAACTATTTTAGAATTTTATCGATTAGTCGATTAAATAAAATTTGTGAATTAATTTTAAATCGTTAAAATTTGTAATGTCACAAAATTTAGTTCTAAGTATTTATAATAAATTGTTTATCATGAATAACTTAGATGTTTCATAATGAATTTAAGTTTTATTAGTAAAGCGTCGGGTAATTTTATTATGAAACAATTATTTTGGTAATTAAAGACCTTTAATATTGATTTCTTGGTCTTTTTCCGCTAAGTTTTCAAAACATTAGATGTTTTACATATTAAATCACTAAACTTAAAATAATGAGTGGGAGCGGGTAGTTTGTCAAAACATCCTTTGGTCTCCACCGTTAGTGCAACATCGTGAAATCTAAGTGGGGCTTCGTGATGACTTTAGTTTCATCCTCCCTAAGGAAAGTATTTGCTTAGGTTAATATCAAGGTTGTACTTCTTATGATAGGATTTATAAAATGTATTTCATAATTAACTTACCCTAAGGTGGTTATTATGAGTTAATTTTTAGGATCCAAAACGGTGGGTTACACTCATATAAATATAGTTAAAAGTGTTAATTATATTTAGACCAAAAATCGGTTATTAATAATTTTTGAAAATATGAGATATTTTGAAAAAAATTTATTATTGAGATTGTCTCTATTTTAATAAGTGTTGTGATCGACCCTAAGGCAACATAATATGCTTATTAATTTTTCCGAGGCTATAGTAGTGCATATATATTTTAGTGTTTTGCATATGCATCATGCATCATGATTACTATGCCAAATTTATTTTGAATTTTATGCATGGAATAATTTAGAATATTTTTTAATGATTTCATAAATATGTCAAATCAAATCCTATCACTGCTTGCTCCTGAAAAATTAACTGGTGATAACTTTGCTAAGTGGAGATATGACATGAATATAATACTTGTGCTGGATAACCTGAAGTTTGTCCTGATAGAGGAATGTCCTCCCAAACCTGCTGAAAATGCAAACAAAAACATTATAGATGCCTATGAGAATTGGGTTCGAGGAAATGACAAGGCTCGTTGTTATTTACTTGCCACTATGTCCACGTGCTTAAAGCAAAGTTCGAAAAGACAGAGACTGCTTATGAGATAATGGAGTCTCTACAGGGCATGTTTGGCGAACCCTCTGATCAAGCCAAACATGAAGCATTCAGGAAAGTCTTGAACTGCAAAATGGAAGCTGGAACCCGTGTTCGTGAACATGTGCTAATGATGATTAGTATGATTCATGAAGTTGAAATCAACGGTGCAACTATAGATGAAGGCATAAAAGTGGACTTAATTTTGGAAAGTCTTAGCCCACAATTTCTTCAGTTCAAAAGATATTACTTTATGAGTAACTTGAGTTATACTTTGACTCAATTACTTATCGAACTCACAACTTTTGAGTCTTTTTCTGTGGAGAACAAGGTAAAAGCAAATGTTGTTGAACCTTCTACCTCTAATTCTTCTTTAAAGAAGAGAAAGAGAAATAAGAATAAAGGTAAGAGTTCAGGAACTGAGAAAACAGCGGGAAGCAGCAGCAAAAGAAACAAGCCAAACAATAATCAAGGTAAATCAGATTTACTTGTTACTGAATCTTGTTTAGTTGAAAATGATTTATCACCCTGGATAATTGATTCAGGAGCGACTAATCATATTTGTTGTTTCTTACAGAAGCTTGATTCTTACACAAGACTTGCTGATGGGGACTTTACTTTGAGAGTTGGGAATGGCGCTTTAGTTTCAGCATCAGCAGTTGGACAAATAAAACTTTATGTTGAGAACAATAAATTTTTATTTTTGAATAATGTTTATTTCGTACCGGGGTTTACTAGAAACCTCATTTCAGTTTCTCGACTTTATGAACAATGTTATTCAGTTTCTTTTGATAATAAATCAGTTGTTATTTCAAGAAATGGTTTGAATATTTGTTCTGGTTTTATTGAAAATGGGCTCTATGTAATAAGGCCCAATTTTAATTCATTATTGAATGCTGAAATGTTCAAAGTTGCATTGCCAAAAACAAAGAAACAAAAATTTCTCACACTGATAACACATATCTATGGCACCTAAGACTTGGTCATATAAATCTTGACAGGATAAATAGGCTTGTAAAGGATGGTCCTTTAAGAGAACTAAATGTTGGTACTCTACCAGTCTGTGAATCATGTCTTGAAGGTAAGATGACAAAGAGGCCTTTCTCTGCAAAAGGCAATAGGGCCCAAGAACCACTGAAGCTTATACATTCAGATGTTTGTGGACCTATGTCTACACAAGCAAGAGGTGGCTATGAGTACTTCGTTACTTTTGTTGATGATTACTCTAGATATGGTTATGTTTACCTAATGAGACATAAGTCTGAAACTTTTGGAAAGTTTAAAGAATTCCAAATCGAAACGGAAAAACAATTAGGTAAATCAATCAAGTGCCTTCGATCAGATCGAGGAGGTGAATACCTTGATAATGAATTCAAAGATCACCTATTAGAGTATGGGATTTTATCCCAACTAACTGCACCTGGTACACCTCAGCAAAATGGTGTAGCTGAGAGGAGGAATCGAACTTTACTCGACATGATTCGTTCCATGTTGAGTTATTCTTCACTTCCAAAATCGTTTTGGGGGTATGCTATACAAACAGCAACCTACATTTTGAATGTGGTTCCATCTAAGTCAGTACCTAGAACACCTTTAGAGTTATGGAGTGGCCACAAACCCAGTTTGAGTCACTTTCGTATATGGGGGTGCCCAGCATACGTGCTAATGGGTAAGACAACAAAGTTGGAAATGCGTTCTGAAGTTTGTTTCTTTGTAGGATATGCAAAAGGCACAAGGGGAGGTGTGTTTTATAATCCTCGAGATAATAAGGTGTTTGTATCGACAAATGCCACGTTTCTTGAGAATAATTATATGACAGACTTCAAACCTCAAAGCAAGATAGTCTTGGAGGAATTAAAATCTGATGAGATCAGTCAACAACCTGCTAGGATTGTTGTTCCACAAAGCAAGGAGACCACATCTTCGAGTCAGAACATCTTACCACCTCGTCGTAGTGGGAGGATAGTACGACTACCTTCTCGATATAGACAAGATGGTGAAGCACAAGTTGCTATCACTGATGATGGAAAAGATGACCCATTAACATATAGATGTGCAATGGAAGATCATGACAAAGAGAAATGGCTTGAGGCTATGAAACTTGAGATGGAATCCATGTATTCCAACTCAGTCTGGGAGCTTGTAGATCTACCTGAAGGAGTAAATCCTATAGGGTGCAAATGGATCTACAAAAGAAAGAGGGGAGTGGACGGTAATGTAGAGACATTTAAAGCAAGGCTAGTGGCAAAGGGTTATACCCAAAAAGAAGGAGTTGACTATGAGGAAACTTTTTCACCAGTAGCCATGCTGAAGTCCATTCGAATCTTGCTTTCCATTGCTGCTCATTATGATTATGAAATTTGGCAGATGGATGTCAAGACAGCCTTTTTGAATGGCTATCTTGAAGAGACCATCTATATGGAGCAACCAGAAGGTTTTATTAGCAAGGACGAAAAGCAAAAGGTTTGCAAGTTGCAAAGGTCTATCTATGGACTTAAGCAAGCGTCCAGATCTTGGAACATGAGATTTGATGAGGCGATCAAATCTTATGGCTTTATCCAAAATCCTGATGAATCTTGTGTTTATAAATTCATCAAGGACAAGCGAGTGGTCTTTCTAATACTTTATGTTGATGATATTCTACTTATTGGGAATAATGTAGAACTATTATCAGACGTAAAGGCTTGGCTAGCTGAACAATTCCAAATGAAAGATTTGGGAGAAGCAAGTTATATTCTTGGGATCCGTCTTATTAGAGATCGCAAGAAAAAGCTGCTCTGTCTCAGGCATTGTATATTGACAAGATGCTTGTTAGATATTCAATGCAAAACTCCAAGAAAGGTAACTTACCTTCCCGTCATGGAGTTGTTCTTTCTAAAAGGCAGTGTCCTTCGACACCCCAAAAGGAAGAAGATATGAGACGGATTCCATATGCGTCGGCAGTAGGGAGCTTGATGTATGCTATGCTATGCACAAGACCTGATATATGCTATGCAGTGGGAATAGTTAGTCGTTTTCAGTCAAATCCAGGATTAGATCATTGGGTAGCAGTTAAGCATATTCTCAAGTATCTACGGAGAACGAGGAACTATATGCTTGTTTATTCTGGCAGGGATTTGATTCCGATTGGATATACTGATTCTGATTTTCAATCAGATACAGATGATCGAAAGTCGATATCTGGATCAGTATTTACTCTTGGTGGGGGAGCTATAGTTTGGAGAAGCATCAAACAATCATGTGTTGCTGATTCAACTATGGAAGCCGAATATGTGGCTGCTTGTGAAGCTGCCAAAGAAGCGGTTTGGCTCCGAAAGTTCTTTACTGATCTGGAAGTGGTTCCAGATATGGACAAGCCATTGTCACTTTATTGTGATAATAGTGGTGCAGTGGCTAATTCCAAAGAACCAAGAAGCCACAAGAGATCAAAACATATTGAGCGGAAATATCATGTGATTAGGGACATTGTGCAACGCGGAGACGTGGCTGTTCTGAAGATTCCATCTGCAGAGAATCTAGCCGATCCTTTTACCAAGACGCTGCCTGCAAAGAGTTTTGAGGGGCATCTAGAAGGATTGGGGATTAGAGACATGTCTCATTTGCTTTAGGGCAAGTGGGAGTTTGTTGGGATTTGTATGCCCGACAAGCAAATATGTTCGAAACATGATTGATTAATAAATTTGTGATTCTATTTTATTCCATGTATGCATTTTGATTTGCTTTATAAAATTCATGAAAATTCCGTGATTATTTATGTAGCTTTAAATTAAACATATATGTGTATGTAAAATGTTACATGCATATATGCATGGATAAAATTTAAAGAGTAATAATCAAAATTTGTCCATGACTATGATTTGAAGTTGGGAATCTTCAAATCCAAAGTCATAAATACAGTTCATTCCATTATGAATGGTATAGTTCTATCCAGACTATATTATGTAGAGACATAAAAATGAATGTGTTTTATATAATAAGATTATATTGGACAGGACCAGATAAAATTGAAAAGTTCTAATAATTTCCGTTAAATAAAGAACATCAATTTTATCATAATGATGGTCATATATGTGATGATCTTAATTCATTATATTTAGCAGACTCCTATATCATATTAATTTTCTTCTTTATTTACTCGGTATGGTTTTGTATTTATTACATTTCGTAAACCTTGTATTTTGGGAATGAGTTGAATGAATAGCTGGGAATGCTAACCTGATATAATGAAATCCGTTCATAAGATTCTCTTGTTTGTTAGTTCAGGACCTGAACGATTAGCGCGCAAATTCATAAAAGTTATGAATTAATTGTTCACTTGAGAACTAATGGAAGTCAAGGATAAAGATGTAATTGGAGAGGTTAACGGATTTTTATACCTAGCTCCTTTACGAATCTGTTATGGAGGATCATTGCATAGGTAATGACTATATCAATGGACGAATACTTTGAGTAATTAATTCTATAATTCTGAGAGTGCAATTCTGGGTATTTAGTGGAGTTACTCCAGAATTAATAATTTCGTTTGATTAATAAAAGAGTTTATAATTAATCGACGGAATTATTGGAGCTTAGAATTATAGGTCCATCGGTCCCCTCGTCGTCTTCTATCACTGTTCGAACGATTATAATTGCGAAGAAAAATAGTTGTGAATTATTTAAAATAATTATGAATTATTTTACACTCTAATTATTCCATATAGCTCATGTTTGGAAATTATGACAAATGTTGTCTTAATATTTATTAATAGATAATGTATCTATTATTAATTATGAAAATTAATATTTAATTAATTTGATTAATTAAATTTTAATTTAATGAGATAATATTTTCAAAAGTTGAAAATTTTAAAATTGTTTTTAATGATTATCTTTGATAATTTAGAGGATAAATATCAAAGGATTTTATTTTGATTTTTTTGAAAATTAAAATAATAAAATCCTTAATGGATTTGCTTGATAAGATTTGATTTTGATCAAAATTAATCAATCAAAAAAATAAAAATCCTAATGCTATTAACACTAAAAACGTGAGCTATTTGAGATGGTTTTTGAGTTTTTAATTTGGATTAAAAAAAAAGCAACAACAACAAAAACAGTGCAAAAAGAAAAAGAAAAAGAAAAAGGAAAAAGTTTTCTTTTATTTTTTCTTAAGTTTGATTTTGAGAAAATCAAAAGGAAAACAGCATCAGGATTCGTCTCATGTGCTGAGTACACGGATCCTTAATAAATTAGAGTATTCTTCGTAATTACTTTCACGCCCACACGTGTCGTTGGAGGTGAGAGAGATAGACGAGGAAGATCGTGGTTCAAAGAATCGATTACAAAGAGATCCAGATCTACAGGTATATTTCTAACTGAGTTCTAAATATTTATATTATTAATATACTAGAAAATACGGATCCGGTTTTGATTGTTCAATGAAAAATAAATTTTTTTGTCACCCAAAACACGATTTCCGCTGCGCATGAACTCTGAAAACCAACACTACACTCTACAAATCTCTAAAAACTTTTGAGAATGATCACAAACACACCCAACACTACACTCATAAGAAATCTCTAAACGGTTTAGAGAATGATCACACACACCGAAGAGAGATCTCAACGTTTGAGAGCTCGGAGAATGAGATGGAGGCTTGCATTTTTCTAATCGTTGTGTATAAAATTAAATCATAATTTTCTTTTATACTTATGATTAATTTGTTTCACAAAACAAATCAACCACTAGTCTCCCAATGGTGCATAATTTCGGCCAAGGTAGGGGGTTTGGTATCCTTGTTTTATTTTGCTTCCAAAATAAACAAATCCTACCCCTTTTAGAACTTTTCAAATTTGGCCATGCTAGGGATTGTTTGGATTTGATTTTGTTTCCAAAACAAACAAATCCTATCCCTAATAATACACCAAAATTCGGCCAAGGTAGATTTTTAACTAGGATTTGATTTTGTTTCCCAAACAAACAAATCCTATTCCTTATCCTATAAGGAATCCTACCTTGATAATAATTTTTAGTCTTATTAAATCATATCTCATATAATTTAATATTCTAATTTAATAATTATCAAATATAATTATTAAACTTTATATTAACTTTTAATATAAAGTCTCATGTGTGATATAATTAATATTATTAATCACATTAATAATATTGCTTTTGTGAGTATATAATTGGACCATCCAATTATCTTAGCTCCGCTAAAGTAAATCGAGCTAGCACGGGGACCAAGTGGACCTACGGTTCTGAGCTCCAATAATCTCGAAATATTAATTAAGCTCTTAATTAAATATTTCGAATTATTAACTCCGGGTTATTCCACTAAAAACATGAAGTTGCACTCTCGTCACCGTAGATGAAATATAAGGCCGATCAAAGTCGGTGTCCACCGATATAGTCATTGCATATAAATTGATCCTTCACGAATATCTCGTAATTAGAGCCGGGTCATAATGTCTGTTATACCCCTATAATTGTTTTATCTTAAGTACCATCGATTCTCTAATGAACAATTTATTCATAACGGTTATGAATATTAATCTTTCTATTCATAACAGAAATAGTTGAGTGCTCAAATCGTTCAAGTACCGAACCAACCCTCAAGAGAAATATTCATCTACTTCCCGCAAGAATGAGTGAATTCCATTGTCTATATAAAACGTTCCCAGCTACATAACAGACTATGTCCCCAAAGTACGTAGTTATTGGTTGGGATTGCTACACCAACCTCACCTTAGTATATCAAAGGGCATATCCCGCCATGCAGGAGTTCGTAGTACACTCAGGATTAAGATCAACCCATATATGACCATCAAGTAGATTGAAATGACTTTCTTTGTTTAACGGATATTATAAGAATGTCATTTCTATCTGGGTCCAGTCCTATATGATCACATCATACAAGGTGCCTCCATTCTCATGTCACTACATGGACGATCCGGATTAAGATCGCCATCCAAATATAGAATGGACCGCAGCTATAGATAAACCACAAACAAAGTACCAGTTTGTTTGCTCTCCATGGACTATTTAAGATTACTAACTTCAGACTTGAATCCTCTAGTGTATGACACTCATGTACTAAGTCTTAAAGGTACATAAGTAATCTATGGTATTTATGAAGATATATAATATGCGAAAATTAAAACAAACAATTTGATAAGTAAATAATGCATCATTTTATTTCTATGTAATAGAAACCGTTTACATCACATGTAACTCTAGGGCATACATTCCAACAGCAACATCACAACATAGATTCAAGAGAATTTGTGTTTTCTGTGGATCAAATTCTGGTAACAAACCAGAATTCATTGAGGCTGCGAAAGAATTGGGGCGAGTAATAGCTGAAAGGAACATGCACTTAGTATGTGGGGGAGGAAATCTTGGATTGATAGGTAGTATTTCAAAAGCTGTTCAGGACGGTGGCGGACATGTTCTGGGAATCATCCCCAGACCTCTGGCAAAGGAACAATTAATCGGACCCACAAATGGTGATGAATGTATTGTGTCAGGTATGTCAGAATAAATTCAAGAAATGGTCAAAACAGCAGATGTGTTTATTGCATTGCCAGGAGGACTTGGAACATTTGAAGAGATGTTCACAGTAGTTTCATGGGCACACTTAAACATCCATCAGAAGCCCATTGGGTTACTCAACATCGAGCATTTCTTCGACTTTCTATTTGTTTTCCTTGCGGAAGCAAAAAGACAGGAGTTCGTCACAAAATCAGTGGATGAGATTTTCCTGACTGCTACAAAGGCAGAAGAACTGACCGACCAAATCCTTGCCTTTGAACCGAAACCAGACACCATTCTTTCCAAGTTAAATTGGTCAGACAGTGATCGTGATAAAAAGCGTAAGTTAGATATTGATCTTAATCGGTAGTTCAGCCAATCAGGTACTATCTTCTAAACTCTTCTTCTATAATTCAAGAAATTGGGGACAATGTCTAGTTTAGGTTTGGGGGAGGGAATTAGTTGAATAGTATCTTGTTTTCAATTTATGTTGTTTTTATTTTTAGTCCAAAATTTTTTGAAAAAAAATTGAAAAATTTTCGAAAATTACAAAAATATTTTGCATTTTTAATAAAGGGCATAAAGCTAGGTGATGGTTTGGTGTCTTCCTTCACTCACTACCTTTCTAAAAGGAAAAGCTGTGAAGGCACCTAGATAATCATTCACCCATAGCTTGTTATGATAGACTAGTTTGGAGGACTCGTTGTTTATTCCTGACACCAAGCGATAAGAGCCTAAGGGGCTTGGGTACTTAAGTGAGCCTCGCTCCTCCCTCCCTTTGGGGAATCTACAACGGGAAGTCCATTCGACAGTTAGTCACACACCATGTCCAGTAAAAAGTTATTTCTTTATATTTATGTTTTTGTGTTTTTGTTGACTAAAAAAGGTGTAATTGGTAAGAAATAGTTGTGTAAGGAGTTTCCACTCCTGAGACGTATCTCAAACCTATTTCAAAATAAGTTAATTTTTATTTATTTCCTTTTAAATTACTTAATTTGTAAATTTTCCATAAAACTGACTAATAATGGATCTTCATATGCTCAGTTGGCAGGTATTATCAACATGCATAGTAACATACAGACATGATGCTGTAATTGAAAAGATTGTAATATTCAGTGCTATTGTTTAATTGGAGGAAGCATCTCAATAAGTGATGGAGTAAAAAAAAAAAAGTCTGAGATCCAAGTTATTAAGTGTGTAAGGGTATTTTAAAACCTAGTGCCCTAAAACTAACTGGTTTGGGAGTCACTGGCCCAAAGCTCGCTATATGGATATAATATATATATATATATATATATATATATATATATATATCTATATATATATATATATATCTGAAGTCTGGGTAATTAAGTCAGTAAGGGTGTCTTAACACCTGGTGCCCTAAAGCCAACTGGTTTGGGAGCCACCGACCCAAAGCTCGCTACATAGACGGAAGGTATTGTATATAAATAAAAAAATTCAAAAGCAAAAATCAAAAAAAAATCAGAAAAATCCAAAAAATTATTCCATCACTACAAAAAGGTGTGAAGTCTAATAAAACTTTAGGACAAAAATATTACCCTCTTATCAACTACACTTGTGACTGTTGTGGGCAAAAATGAGTTGAATAATACTTTGTTAGTTGTGTATATGGAGAATGGTAAAAATAATCGGAGAATTTACTTATTCGGTAGTTTAGAAAGAAACAAAACAACTAGTAACTTGTAGTAGAAGTTTCATCTGATTAGTCACTAACTTCTTTATTATCTTTTCGCTTGTCTTTTTGCTTTTGTGTGCATTAGTTTCATTATATTTTTACTTTTGTAAAATTTTTGTGGGTATCATTGCTGTAAACCCTCACGAGACTACAACTCGTCCACTAGGGACACCTAGGGGTTTAAAGGCTTGTTGCATATGCTAAATGCAACCGTGATCCCTACGAAAGTGGTTTAGTTAAATTTTAATTATGTTATTTTATTCTATGTTGCTCGAGGACTAGCAAAATGTTAGGTTTGGGGGTGTGATGAGTGGTAAATTTATCACTATTTCCCACTCATTTAACCTAATATTTTATATAGATTCTCGAGTTTTGTGAATATTTTGATGTGTTTTTGTTATTTTGTAGATAAATAAAGTTTCAGGACATTCTGGAGGTGATTTGGAGCAAAGCCGGATAAATTGGCAAAAGTTAAGGTCTGGCGTCGCGACGCTCAAGTCTTCAGCGTCGCGACGTGAACGTGCGTAGTCAACGCTAACGTGCGCCGGTCAACGGTCAAAAATTTGAGAAGTTTGACTTTGCTAACGTGCGCCGTGCCACGTGTCACCATCAGAGCTAATCTGCTAACATGCACCGTGCCACGTGTCAACATCCTATGGTGCCGACAATCACCATCGCACGTGTCGCCACGTCATCAGCCAAGTCATCAAGTCAACATTGCCATGTGTCATGCCACGTCAGCATCCACATCAGCCGTTGACCAAGTCAAATCGCCACGTCATCAGCATCAGCCCAATCAGATCGTGCCATGTGGTGCCACATGTCGTAATCCTACGGTGCCGACAATCGCCATCACCACATGTCGCCACGTCATCGCCATGTCACCGACATGTCATCATGACATCAGCAATGACATCATCGCAATTATTGTGTTATCCGGATAAGATTTTGACCGGCGAATCAGGAAGTGACACGTGTCACTGTTCCAGTGTCGCGACGCTGAAGTACTGAGCGTTGCGACGCTGGGGACTAAATTTTGCCTATAAATAGAGCTTTAGATTTCAATTTCAGATGTACCTTCCTCTCTAAATCCACTAAGGTAAATAGGGAGTTTTCTATCTAGTTTCTTTTATTTACAGTTTTGTAATAGTAATAGTAGTTTCAATTTGTTATAATAGTACTTTTACTATTTCAATTGTAATAGTAATTTATTTTTACTAATTACTTTTTACAGTTTTACTATTCAACCATGAGGAGGTAACTTCCCTCTGCCAAGGTGAAAGGTAATTCTTTTACTGTTACTATCTTAGATTAATCTCCTTAGACACAACATATTCATTATTTTAAAATTGGACTTAACGAGGATACCGCTATATTGGTCGGTTGGCTTTTAAATTATAAACCGGATTAATCCTGACTTAGGATACCGCTATATTGGTCGGTTGGCTTTTAAATTTCCTTACCGCCTACATGGCAGGTTCATGGATAAATTTTACCACCTTTATGGCTGTCGGACTTAACTTGACTTAATTAGGGTACCGCCTATATGGTCTGTTGGTTTTAATCTCACAAGTGATTATGTTGTACTGAGGGAGATATCTAAGTTAGTAATTAGTAAAAGTAATTTCTTTTATCTTGGCAATTTATTTTCATTTACTTTTCCGCTTTTACTTTCTCGCATTTACTTTTCAGCATTTACTTTATGTCTTTTAAGTTTTCATTAGCCATAGTTATGTGTCGTAACTAAGTTAGTATCTAGGGTTGTGATAAATTTCAATATCACGATTTTATAAGGGTTTAGACTATAGTTTGGGTAATGTAAAGATTTATTTATTGCGTATTAATCTTAATGCTTTTTATTAACTGGCCATTAATAAAATTGATTAGGTAAACTTAAAATGAACTAGACATAGGGATTTTATGTTTAAGACATCAGACTCAATAGCCCACGATCTTCATTGAGGATAGATAACCCTTTAATAGATTTCCTTACAGGGTAGGAATATACCTGTTGGGTGGGGGTAGCCTTAATTGGAACTTAATCTTAATGAATCCAAATAATGTGGTTGACATAGGAAAATGGTTCAATTGGGTTATACTGGGTATTTGTAATTGACCATCGGAAGAGGCTTTTACATAAATTAGTGTTCCAGGTTAATAAATCAATATATTACCCAACTATAGGATAACCACTTCATCTTTAATTAATATTGGAATAAATCACAACCATGGATAGTTTTAATAATTTGGAACTTTCTTCAATCTACTTCGCAAAATTTAACTTTTATGTTTTTAAATTTAGAATCATCACCTTTTTCCCAATCACATCAAACAAACTGTTAGATACCAAGTAATCATTTAATCCATTAAATTAATAAATTAAGGTTTTAAGTCCTCGTGGGATCGATACTTTTTATACTACTTGAACGATACGTGCGCTTGCGTTATGCGCGTGTGTAAGCACCGGTCATACCCCCTACTATTAACAAAACTCTTCTATCGATTCTACTCAACCAACAGTCTCGCTCAGATCAACCTGATCCTCAAATATCATATTCACCAAGTTTGAGCCATAAATCTGCCTATCTCCAATCTCATCCCAACAAACAAAAGTCCTAAATCACCTCTCTCGTAAAGCCTTAAATGGAGTCATGTCGATACTAGTCAAAAAGTTATAGTTATAGGCAAACTCGATCAAATGCAAATGTCTCCCATTTATGTCAAAACACACGATCTCAACAAATATTCTAACATCTGAATAGTCCGTTCTGACTGACCATCAGTCTGAGGGTGGAATGAGGTGCTCGTAGAAATCTTCAATCCTATAGTCTTCAAGAAATTCTGACTAAGATAAGAAGTAAATATGAAAACTCTATCTAATACAATTGATATGGTACACTATGTAACCGCACAATCTGCTTCATATACAGTTCTGCTAATCTCTCTGGTCCCCATGTAACTCGAATCGGTAGGAAATAAGCAGATCTAGATAATTAATCCACTACTACCCAAATTGCATCATAACCCTACAGTGTCATCGGCAGTCTTATTACAAAATCCATCGCGACATATTCTCATGGCCACTCAGGTATAGGTAAAAGCTGGTGTAATCTGACTGGATGTTGATGTTCTACTTTAACTTGCTGATAAACTAAATATCGAGATACAAACTCTGAAATATCTCTCTTTATTCTCGACCACCAATAAGTCTTCTTTAGATTTTAATACATCTTAGTGCTCTCAGAGTTCATATAATAAGGATCATCATGTGCCTCATCCAAGATCTCCTACTTGAGTATTCCAGAAGATGGTATCTCAACTCTATCACTAATAATTATATGTTCTCTGAACTCAATCTGAACAGTAGTCGTCTCATTCCTCCACAATCTCTGCTCTCCAATTTTTTTTTTACATTGGTTTTTTTCAACCGCTTTGTGCTCTATAATAAATCTATCTAACGGTGTGTGGGTCGAACCTTCATATAGACAAGAATACCCCCTCTATCGAACAATCCAAAAGTCAAACATACCAAGTCATATCCTAAAGATTCTCTGTCTAACTCTCAAAAATTAATCACATTCTTCCTACTGTGTATCAGTGACTATATTGACCTTTCTAGGATAATAATCAATAGTACAATCATAGTCACTTAGAAACTTTATCCAATGCGTCTATTCTTCTAAATTCAAATATTTTTGAGTGGAAAAATATTTCAAACTCTAACGACATTATACATTTCACACTCAACATCATATTAATAATGCCCCCAATTATTATTATTATTATTATTTTAATTTTATGCCGTAACTTACAAACCAGCTATCCCATCTCCAATTGCACTCAAAGTCGTCAGACAAGAAAGAAAGAGCTCTACTAGGTTCTCCAGCATATTGATAAAGCTTTTTTAGCAAATTTAATTTTTTTTAGCAATTTACGTAACCACAATTTAAGTTTCCCACTAGCGAAAAGAGGATTTACAGGTCCCTTGTATATCTGCTTTACATCTGATCATCACGGCAATTATTATCCATTCCATTTATACTTGGATACTGTGAAAGTGTCTTTTTAAGAAGAAATTATTGCTATCTCCCCTATAAAGAAATGCATAAGTTCTTAGTGAGTATTCAAAACTTCTTTCATGGCATCCTCCTCTGTCAATCCTAACCCATGTTCAAAGTTTGCAAGAGCTAAGATGATATACCAAAAGCTTTGTAAATGGCCAGTCACTAATCGAGCAGTTATAGACTCTATATATGTCGTCGAGACCATGGAGAGATATCTACGATTGTCTCAATGAAGCTTCATCCGCTCTTTTGCCCCAACGAGATTGCAAGGGATATCATGGCACGAGTTTCTACAAACTCATGAGGTGGTGTGTTTCATTCTTAGAACCATTTGGAATGGAAAAACAGATGGTTTAATCCAATACAAAAAATACCTGCGATTGTTCATTGTGGATATCACAGATTCCACTCCTAGTGTTTTCATCAACAGTCATGATTTCTTAAATCATTGCAGTGGAGTCTCGAGCATTCTATATGTCAAACCATCCATAAAATGTGCACAAAATTACTCATAGATTACAAATCCAAATTTAACACCAATTTATAATTACAACACAAGTCTTACAGTCTTAATAATATGCAAAGACGACCAAATGTCTGACAAACTCCAAAAATACAACTGGTGAACGTGGACGATGAGTGGTATTTATATCACTTTTCCCACTCATTTGACCTAATATTTTGTATAGTTTCTCGAGTTTTATGAACGTTTTGATGTGTTTTTTTTATTTTGCAGATAAAAATAATATTTCGACTTAATAGAATCAACTCGGGCTAAAACGATGAAATCCGGAGGAAAAATGGTCAAAAACGAAATTTTACTATACGCGTCACGAAGTGCAGTCAAAATTTCCAATTTTGCGCAATGTTCGTATTTTGGCCATAACTTTTTCGTCCGATGTCCGATTGAGCTGATTCAAGTTGCAGATTAAAGAAGACTCGAAGATCTACAACTTTGAAAGTCAAAATAATTTCGAATTCTGAAGTTTTCGAAGGCCGAAATTGATGAACAATACAGTATATTTTGTGTATCTACTATAGTCATTTACAAAATATAAAATAAAATAATAAAATAAAAAAAATAAAAATGTCAAACTTCCACCAAACATGCTTGCATGTTTGGTGCCATGTTTGATGCCATGTTTGGTGCCATGTTTGATGCCATGTCTTGTGGCATGTTTGGTGGAGTGTTTGGTGGAGCAATTCGTGGAGCAATCGGTGGAGAAATTGGTGGAAGCCTTTAGGTTTTTCTATAAATACCAAGCCATTTCATTTGTAATTCTCATGCTTTCCTTAGGTTTTTGTAAGGAATTTAAGGATTGCATCTAGTTTATATTTTAAGTATTTAATTTATGCATTTTATTTTCAGTAAGTAGTAGCAGTAGTTCTCTTCTTCTACTCCTTTCTTTTATGTTTAGTAGTTAAATTTCCGCTGGGGGAAGGGTGAAGCTTTTATAATTTTAATTTAGATTAATCTCCTTAATTATAATATAAAATTTATTATTCACATTAAAAGGAATTACCGCCTTAATGGCTGGTTTTATTTATTTTGCATAAGTGGCACCGCCTATATGGCTGGTTTTAGGTGACAGATAATTACCGCCTATATGGCTGGTTTATGTTTAATTATTATTACCGCCTTAATGGCAGGTTGGACTTCATTTAATCTGACTTAACAGGAATACCACCTATATGGTCGGTTGGGCTAATCACCGTTAAATTCTATATTATACTAAGGGAGATTTCTAAATTATAAATAGTAAAAGTGGATCCCCAACCCCAGCATTTTATTTTTATTCTAGGGAAGTGATGAAACACAATATCCACACTTAATAATTGATTTTCTTTTTATGGGTAGTTCTTTAGTTTGTTTATTGAGTCTTAAGCTTAATGCGTCTTGTTGTTAACTGGCCATTAATAAGATTGATGGGGTAAATCTTAAAATGAACTAGACATAGGGATTTTAGGTTTCAGCCTTAGATTCAATAGCTCACGATCTTCCTTGAGGATAGATAACCCTTTAATAGATTTCCTTACAGGATAGAATATACCTGTCGGGCGTGGGTAGCCATAATTGGAACTTGGTCTTAATGAATCCAGGTAATGTGGTTGACATAGGAATATGGTTCAATTGGGTTATACTGGGTATTTGCGTCTGACCATCGGAAGAGGCTTTTGCATATTTCGTGTTCCAGGTTAGCAAATTAATTAATTACACATAAATAAGAGAATCAATTCATCTTTTTAACATATTGTGTGGAGTCACGACCCTAGATCTTTTGAGTCTTTTGTTATTTTCCTTAGTATTTTCTTTGTGTCTTTTTCTTTTGTGTCTTATTTTTTTTATTTAAGCAAATCCACATTCAACCAACCAAAGCAATCAATTCCCTTTCTCCCTATAATTAGATACCTGTAAATAAATATATTCAATAATTAATAACAACAGTAGGAATTAAGTCCTCGTGGGATCGATATTTTTTATACTACTTGAACGATACGTGCGCTTGCGTTATACGCGTGTGAATGCACCGGTCAAGTTTTTGGCGCCGTTGCCGGGGACTTATATTTCTTGATTTATTAATTTTGAAACTATCTAATTTACTTGTATCTAATTTTCTTTATTTTTATCTGTAATTTTTATTTCTTTCTTTTGTTTTCAGGTGGTTGAACAATGGAACACTATTGGGAGATTGAGAGACTACGAGCCTTATAAGAAGATACACCCCAATTCTAGGAGCAACAGTCCGGTTTTCTGAGGCCTGTTGTCCAGCCCAACGACTATCACTGGATGCCAGAACCAAGCAATACTACATTTGCTCATCAGAACGAAATGGGGAGATGTGTGATATGTGATGGTAACCACCCGAGCGATCAATGTATATACCGATTCAGAGTGGGCAGAATTATTGGAATCCATCAAAGTATGAGGAACCACATTTTCCATCTTATCCACCATCCACCTACTTGATTTTCATCAAGAACCAGAACCATCAGAGGAAGAATCATTGGTTGACATGCTCAAAGATTGGATCAGAAACAAGACGAAAAATTGGATGCAATGCTTGAAACATGCCAGAATCAATTGAAAGTATTCAGAGACAATCAGCATCAATTCAGAGACTGACAGATCAACAAGACATTAAAGAAAAACCAGAACTATACCTCAAGAAAATTTTCAGATGACACTGATGAAGCCTTCGAGTACCAATCAATTCACAATGACACTTCAATACAGGAGGAGGCTGAGCAGTATCAACAACCAGAGGTATCAGTTCAGGAGCCCAAACCAGCAAAGTCTCGATTTGATTTTATTATTCAGATTCTGACTGATGATGAAGTTGAGCTTTTGTACCAACAAAAATTGAGGATGGAATTCTGTTCCTCAATTCGAAGATCTTGGATCGTGCATTGCAATGATGTTCGAGGAAGAATTACCGACCACAGAGGATAAAAGCTCACAGACTCACAACCTTATTCCTTTGGCCGATGATCTTGGAGATTGCTTTGCACGATGTTTGATGAAGATTGCCTGAGTCATCCAATCCAGCCAAATCAGAGGATGAAGACCTAATGTTCAGACACATCTTTCATCCTCAGGTTGATAATTTTGAAGCATGCATTTCACAGATGACAGATGAAGAACTGAACGCGGAGATCCTAAAATACATCTGTGAAGAAAAGGTGGAGCAAGAAGCAGAGCAAATGGAGGAGCAAATGTCTGACCTTATGAAGATCCAGAGCATTCAGGCGAAACATCACTGTGTTGGGGAGTACAATTTAGAGAAATCACCCAGAAGCTTGACAGAATGGAACTTCCATTCCAAGTCAAGCACCATACGAGACCTCCTGATTTTCTTTCTTTCTTTTCAGGTACTATGGAGCGACAAAGTTTAAAAAGGTGGCACAAGCACTGAATGGACAAAATTATTTTTGCTACTTTACCGTTGGAAGAGACCCTTCAAAAGCAACGCTCATGGGATTGTCTTTAATCGGACATCCAAAACGACGCTGAAACCTCCTTGACAGATGGATTTCAGTCACGTCTGGCTGAAGACGAAAAATTTAGCGCTAGCAGGGAGGCAACCCATGCAATTTGTTGTAATTTTTTTGTTTTCATATTTTGTGTATACATGTTGTAGAGTTTTTAATTTTGTGTATTATTTTTGTAGGTAAAATCACAAAAGGAGCATTTTTAAGACAGAAGGAATGGTGTTTTGAAGATCGCAAAGATGAAAGATAAATCATGAGTGATGGCTGAGTAAGGAATGAATTCTTGAGACGCATCCTCATGAATTTATACTAGCGAGTGGCGTATTGAGAACACAATTTCGTTGCCTTAATTATCGCTTTGATTTTCTTTTCTTTTGTTCTTTTGTTTATTTTCGCCGACAAGATTTATACTTTTTGACTTTTCACGATTTATTTTAACGTTCTTTTAATAATTGTCATTTGTCAAGTACTAGTGCAATTATTACTCACCCTTTTCAGGTTCTATAAATTCAGCCCGTCATTTCTCTCATCGACACATCCAAATACACATCTAAATAAGAGAGAGAGAAATGGAAGCAACTTCACAGCAGCGCTTCAAAAGAATTTGTGTTTTC
Organism: Zanthoxylum bungeanum; assembly: GCA_019454045.1. NCBI lineage: Eukaryota > Viridiplantae > Streptophyta > Magnoliopsida > Sapindales > Rutaceae > Zanthoxylum > Zanthoxylum bungeanum. Next base: position 74,800 of record SKCR01037880.1, on the reverse strand, counting down.
TGTGGATCCAATTCTGGTAAAAACCAGAATTCATCGAGGCTGCGAAGGATTGGGGCGAGTCATACAGAACGAAATATGCACCTAGTATATGGGGGTGGCAATCTTGGATTGATGGGAAGTATTTCAAAAGCCGTTCAGGATGGTGGCGGTCATGTTTTGGGAATCATTCCAAAACCTTTGGCGGACGAGAACTTAATTGGACAAACAAACGGAGATGAACGCATTGTATCGAGTATGTCTGAACAACTCCGTGAAATGGTCAATAACTGCTGCGTTTTCATTGCGTTACCAGGAGGGCTCGGAACATTGAAGAAATATTCACTGTGGCATCATGGGCGCACTTGAATATTCATCGGAAGCCCATTGGTTACTCAACATTGAGCATTTCTTTGATTTTTGTTTGTATTTCTTGAGGAAGCCAAGAGACAGGAATTCGTCACAAAATCCGTACAAGATATTTTCCTGACTGCGACAAAGGCAGAAGAATTAATTGACCAAATCCTAGCCTTTGAACCAAAAGTCGACCCCATTCTCTCCAAGTTGAACTGGTCAGACAGCGATCGTGGTAAGAAGCGAAAATTGGACATAGATCTTAATCGTTGAATTTTTGATTTTCAGCTAACCAGGTACTACTTCTAAACTCTTCTTTTACCGTTTAAGACATTGGGACAATGTCTCATTTAGGTTTGGGGAGGGATTTAGTTGATTAGTATCTTGTTTTAGTTTATGTGTTGTTTTTATTTTTAGTCCAAAATTTTTCGAAAAATACAAAAAAATTGAAAAATTTTCAAAAATTACAAAAAATATTTTTGTGTTTTTGTGTTTTATTTTGACTAAAAAGGTTAAAATATTTTCGAAATAAGTTAATTTTTGTTTTTTCCTTTTAAATTATTTAATTTGTAGATTCTCCATAAAACGGACTAAAATGGATCTTCATATGCTAGTTGGCAGGTATTATCAATATGCATAGTAACATACAGACATGAGGCGTATTTGAAAAGTTTGTAATATTCTGTGCTCTAGTTTAATTGGAGGAAGCATCTATAAATGGCAATGGAGTAAAAAAAAAAAATTATGTTCAAAAATAAGCATCTAAGATCCGGGTTATTAAGTGTAAGGGTGTTTTAACACCTAGTGCCCTAAAACCAACTGGTTTGGGAGTCACTGGCCCAAAGCTCGCTACATGGATCGAAGATGTTGTAGAAAAAAATATATATATATCTGAAGTCTGGGTAATTAAGTCCGTAGGGGTGTTTTAACACCTGGTGCCCTAAAGCCAACTGGTTTGGGAGCCACCGACCCAAAGCTCGCTACATAGACGGAAGATATTGTATATAAATACAAAGTCAAAATCAGAAAAAGAAAGAAAAAAATCAGAAAAATCAGAAAAATTATTCCATTGCTACAAAAATGTGTGAAATCCGATAGAACTTTAGGACAAAAATATTACTCTCTTATCAACTACACTTGTGACTGTTGTGGGAAAAATGAGTTGATTAATATTTTGTTGGCTGTGTGTATGGAGAATGGTAATTATAATCGGAGAATTTACTTATTCGGTAATTTAGAAAGAAACAAAACAACTAGTAACTTGGAGTAGAAGTTTCACCTGATTAGTCACTAACTTCTTTATTCTCTTTTCTCTTGTTTTTTTGCTTTTGTGTGCATTAGTTTTACTATCTTTTACTTTTTTAAAACGTTTGTGGGTATCGTTGCTGTAAGCCCTCACGAGACTACAACTCGTCCACTAGGGACACCTAGGGGTTTAAAGGCTTGTTGCATACGCTAAATGCAACGTGATCCCTACGAAAGTGGCTTAGTTTAATTTTTATGTTATTTTATTTCCTGTTTTGCTCGAGGACTAGCAAAATGTTAGGTTTGGGGGTGTGATGAGTGGTAATTATATCACTTATTTCCCACTCATTTGACCTAATATTTCGTATAGTTTCTCGAGTTTTATGAATTTTGATGTTTTTTTTGTTTATTTTGCAGATAAAAATAATATTTCGACTTAATGGAATCAACTCGGGGCTAAAACAATGATGAAATTCGGAGGAGGAAAAAATGGTCAAAACGAAATTTTACTATACGCGTCACGAAGTGCAGTCAAAATTTCCAGTTTTGCGCATGTTCGTATTTTGGCCATAACTTTTCGTCCGATGTCCGATTGAGCTGATTCAAGTTGCAGATTAAAGAAGACTCAAAGATATACAACTTTGAAAGTCAAAATATTTCGAATTCTGAAGTTTTCATGGCCGAAATGGATGAACAATACAGTATATTTTGTGTATCTACTATAGTCATTTACAAAATTTAAAATAAAATTATTAAAATAAAAAAAAAAAAATAAAAATTGTCAAACTTTCACCAACATGCTTGCATGTTTGGTGCCATGTTTGATGCCATGTTTGGTGCCATGTTTGATGCCATGTCTTGTGGCATGTTTGTGGAGTGTTTGGTGGAGCAATCGTGGAGCAATCGGTGGAGAAATTGGTGGAAGCCTTTAGGTTTTTCTATAAATACCAAGCCATTTCATTTGTAATTCTCATGCTTTCCTTAGGTTTTTGTAAGGAATTTAAGGATTGCATCTAGTTTTTATTTTAAGTATTTAATTTATGCATTTTTATTTTCAGTATAGCAGTAGTTCTCTTCTTCTACTCCTTTTCTTTAATGTTTAGTAGTTAATTTTCCGCTGGGGGAAGGGGTGAAGCTTTTATAATTTTAATTTAGATTAATCTCCCTTAATTATAATATAAAATTTATTATTCACATAAAAGGAATTACCGCCTTAATGGCTGGTTTTATTATTTTTGCATAAAGTGGCACCGCCTATATGGCTGGTTTTTAGGTGACAGATAATTACCGCCTATATGGCTGGTTTATGTTTAATATTACCGCCTTAATGGCAGGTTGGACTTCATTTAAATCTGACTTAATAAGGATTACCACCTATATGGTCGGTTGGGCTAATCACCGTTAAATTATATATTATACTAAGGGAGATATCTAAATTATAAATAGTAAAAGTGGATCCCCTAACCCCGGCATTTTATTTTTATTCTAGGAAAGTGATGAAACACAATATCCACACACTTAATAATTGATTTTCTTTTTATGGGTAGTTCTTTAGTTTGTTTATTGAGTCTTAAGCTTAATGCGTCTTGTTAACTGGCCATTAATAAGATTGATGGGGTAAATCTAAAATGAACTAGACATAGGGATTTTAGGTTTCAGCCTTAGATTCAATAGTCCACGATCTTCCTTGAGGATAGATAACCCTTTAATAGATTTCCTTACAGGATAGAATATACCTGTCGGGCGGTGGGTAGCCATAATTGGAACTTGGTCTTAATGAATCCAGGTAATGTGGTTGACATAGGAATATGGTTCAATTGGGTTATACTGGGTATTTGCGTCTGACCATCGGAAGAGGCTTTTGCATATTTTCGTGTTCCAGGTTAGCAAATTAATTAATTACACATAGATAGAGAATCAATTCACCTTTAGGAACATATTGTGTGAGTCACGACCCTAGATCTTTTTTAGTCTTTTGTTATTTTCTTTTGTGTCTTGTATTTTTATTTTATTTTAGCAAATCCACATTCAACCAACCAAAACAATCAATTCCCTTCTCCCTATAATTAGATACTTGTAAATAAATAGATTCAATAATTAATAACAACAGTAGGATTAAGTCCTCGTGGGATCGATATTTTTTATACTACTTGAACGATACGTGCGCTTGCGTTATACGCGTGTGAATGCACCGGTCAGGATCCATTCTGTACTGGTCCTTTTATTACAATGCTGCGAACTGCCGAATGATTTAGGGGAAAAGGGCGAGTGAGCTTAAAGAGCTCAGTAAGTAAGCACTCACACTTCTCAACATGACCTCACCAACAAAATTAGGGATATTATATATATATATATATACACACACACACTTTTTACATAACAACCATCAATCGTTCAAAACAATTAGTTAAGAGAATCATCATGCCGAAGTACTTACCTCTCTCCACGCAAAAGCCCTTAATATGTCTATACCCTTGCTAAGATCTGAAAAATGTAAATTTTCATTAGGTCCCTCAAATTATCCAAAATTTACATTTTTAACCTCTAAACTTTCTAAATTTCTGTTTTAGCCCCTAAACTTTTCTAATATTCCCAAATAGTCCTATAATTCTTAAAATTACTATTTAACCCCTAAAAACCAGAATTTACAATTTTACCCTCTTAATTATGCAAATTTACAATTACGTCAAAAACTTTCTATTCCTATCATTTACACCCCCAAAACTGTAATAATCACATACCGAGCTCCAACGACCTCCAAATCTCTCAAAGAAATTTCCACTGGTCAGCAAATATCTCAAGGATCACAGTGACGAACGGCTTCGGAACTTGCTGATATAAGTGGGCCCCACAACGAAAATCGGGCCCCACTACCAAAAATTGGGTCCCACAATTAGATACTTTCAACGGTGGATATTTATATCAAAACACTCGTGTAATCGAGAACAACAATCTGATATGTTTGGATCACCGATCCAACAGTCGGATATCAAATTTCAGCAATATTCTCGAATTATCGGTACATGTAAAACAGAAAATAACCCAAACGATGTCGGATCAGGAAGTGACCACTGACGTTGGAAAGATCTCGGCCTGAAAAGTACCTACTCGCCGGAGGTAGTCGTCAAAAGGGATCGGAGGTGGCCGAAAAATTCAGAAAAGTGGACGACGACTTGTCCTCTTTCGGCAGCACGTATGGCGTCCGTTCGGCTCGATATCAGTGAATCTGGAAAGCTGACGTCGGCAGCTACTCGATGATCCGATGCGTGGCGGTGGCTGATCGATGGTGAAGCGGCAGTGGTGGTTTAAAGATTTGGTAGAGAGAGAAAGAATTTTTTTTGCGTTTGTTTCTCCTCTATCTGAACGCGTCTCCTGTCTCTCTCTTATAAAAATTTTCAAATAGCAAAAGTATTTTTTTTTTTTACTTATCTCTTTCTCTCAAAACTAAGGTATTACAATACCGGTGCTCATACCGGTTTCCATACCTCTAACGTATACTTGCAATGATAATATAGCCGTTAGTATCTGTTGGAACCCCAGACCGGCATACCGATCCCATACCTATTTCCATAAAGAGAACGAGTTGTTAAAGAGATGGGGAGAGCGAAGGGATGAATTTAGAGAGAGAAATGAATTTTATTTTATTTTTTAAAACTCAAAAATGGAAGTTAATATACGAAAGTTATTTTGGTGGCTGACGTGTTGACTGTTGGAAAAGTTGAAACGAAAATTCGTGTTTCGTATCAAGACTTGGTTAAAGTAATAGACCGAGACCGGGGACCGAGACTGGAGTCTCTAGAAAAAAAGTTCTACGTTGTTTTCCTCCTTGTTTATCTAATAAAAAAAAATTATAATTACTATTATAGACTCATAGTAAATGTTTTTCAAATGAAAAATTTAAGTAAACCACATAGGATTTTGAGATCCTTAGTTTGAGCCTCACCAAGGGTTTATATATCATTCAATATTCTTAAAGCTTCAAAGAATTATGGTTAGAGTCGGCAAATGTTCAATAATTATTATGTGAGTGGGTGAGGCTTATTGTTATAAAAAAGGGCCTACCTCTAGGCGTTAGGCAGTGTTTGATTGTTCCAATTATACATAAAAATGAATGTTAAATAGTATTGGTCGATTAGATGGGTCTATACGATTTTAAGTGGCCCATGGGCTGTCAAGCGAGTCTATGCAGAAGCCTAGATAGTTTCTTGGTGTGCTTCGTATAGTTTTTCCTCTAAATTAACAAGTTTTTCTAACTTTTTCGAATAAAAAATAAAACCACCACCTAGCATATCCTTCTAGGTAGCACCTAAAAGGTTTAGGTGCTAGGCGCTCCCCCATTGTTCGCCTATCGCTTAGCGTTTTTAGAACATTGGTGTGGTTCCCTACAGGGAAAAAATCATGTAGGACAGTTCAGAGAGCAACCTCGAATGTTTTTCGTTCGGAAATCTCAAAACTCGTAGAAATGAGGTGCTAAAAAAGCAAAGATAAGTCTTATTAGGGAAAATGATAAAATGGTAGGGTGTTCACGAGTCGGGTCAGGTCACGCGGGTCGAAAAACCTGAATCCAAAAATTTAAGAATACAAATCCGCACGGGTCGAGTCATCAAAAAAATTATGTATTAATTAATTTGAGACAGAAATACTAGCTATTTTATATCCCAAAACTTATCATACATATAAAATTTTAAGACAATAAAAGTAATAAACCACTGAAATAATAGTAAATTTTTTTTTAAAAAATAATAAATTTTTTAGAAAAGTAATAAAAAATATTATTTACGAGTCAGGTGAGGTTTGGTTGTCAAATCTATGACCCAACTCGCATGTTGGGTTAATCGAAAAATGTATATTATTTTTTGATACCCGACTGGTCGGGTCACTGGTTGACCCGAAAAATCAAACACTCCTACAGCATGGTGTGAAATATTTTAATTTTATTATAAGTGAAAGTGTGTTTTCATGTGTCCATCGGAGAAAGGAGATCAATAATCTATTTTGAGTACTCGACGGAGGTATTCAAAACTACTCTCTCAATAATCATGTGCAGCTTCATCTCCACAGAAAACTTCATCCAAAAAAATGTGGTTATTGAGTATGCACTACTAATGAGCAGGAAATATATCAATATTTATTGTCTCTTTTACCTAATATTTGTTTAGTTTCTCGGGTTTGATGAACGTTTTGATGTATTTTTATGTGTTTTCCAGATAAATAAAGTATCGAGACTTAATGGAATCAACTTGGGGCTAAAATAATGAAATTCGGAGCAAAAAATGGTGAAAATGAAAATTTACCATACAAGTCACGAAGTGCAGTCCTAAATTCCAATTTTGTGCAAGTTTGATATTTTGGCCATAATTTTTTCATCTGATATCCGATTAAGCTTATTCAAGTTCCAGATTAAATAAGACACAAAGATCTACAACTTTGAAGTTTTAAAAATTTTCAATTTCAGAAGTTTGCAAGACCGAAGTTGATGAATAATCTGGTATATTTTGTATAATTACTATAGTCATTTTCAAAATAAAAATAAAATAAAATAAAAATTGTCAAACTTCACGGTAGAGGGTTTGGTGTCATGTTTGGTGGAGCAATTGGTGGAGAAATTGGTGGAAGCCTTGAGATTTTCCTATAAATACCAAGCTAAACTTTGTAAATTTTCTATGCTCTCTTTGGAGGAATTTCTCCATGAAAACCTAAAGGAAAGTGTCCTGTATATTTATTTAATTTTTATTGTATTTTATTTTTATTTAATTAATAAAATTTTGTGTGTTTTCATTTACAGCATGAGCAGGTAATCTCATTTTGCTGGGGTGAAAAAGGTGAGACTTTTAATATAATGAATTAGATTAATCTCCCTTATTTTAATTAAAATTTGGATTAATTAGCTACCGCCTATATGGCCGGTTTAGGTGACAACCTTATTTATCGCCTATATCGTCGGTTTTATATTTCAGACGTAGTTTCCGCCCATATGGTCGGCTTAAGTAATAACTTGTACCCCCTATATGGTTGATTGGATTTAATTGAGACAAATGAAATTACCGTCATTATGGTCTGGTTAATTAATCGGTAAACATTGAGAATAAGAGAGATTTCTAATTTTGAAATATTAAAAGTGGATCTTCTAACCCCCAACATTTTCTTTATTGTTTTATTTACGTTTTTAATTTCTAACCTTTACTTTATGTCTTTTATTTTGTTTTATTTAAGTTTTTATCAGCCTTAGATAGGTGTTGTAACTAAGCCCATTATTTGGGGTTGTGATGATTTCCAATATTAGTGGTTTATAAGGGGTTATTTTACGGTTTGAGTAATATAAAGGTTTATTTATTGAGTCTTAGTCTTAATGCTTCTTGTTAACTGACCATTAATAAGATTGATCTGGTAAAATTAAAATAAACTTGACAAAAGAATTTTAGGTTTTAGCATTAGACTTAATAGTACACGATCTTTATTGAGGATAGATAACCCTTTAATAGATTTCCTTACAGGATAGACATATACCTGTCGGGTGAGGGTAACCACAATTGGAACTTAATCTTAATGAATTTAGGTAACTTAATTGATATAGACATATGATTAATTGGGTTACACTGGGTATTTGCTTCGGACCATCGACAGAGCCTTTTGCAGAATTTCTTGTTCCAGGTTAGTAAACCAATATATTACATAAATATAAAATAACCACTTCATCTTTTAAAAGATATTGGAAAGATTCACAACCCTAGATAGTTTCTTAATATTGAATTTTCTTAAACCTACTTTCGCGCCATTTTATTTACTTGTTTTTAAATTTAAAACCATCATTCAATCAATCAATCCATCAATTACTTGTAAATATGTGACTTCATAAATTAATAACTTAAGTATTAAGTCCTCGTGAGATCCATACTTTTTATCCTGGTCAAGTTTTTGACGTCGTTGCCGGGGACTATTTATCTTTCGCTATTAGTTTTTGGGTTAGATACATTTACTTGTATCTAATTTCTTTGTACTTATTGTTTTTATTTTCTTGTGTTTGAGGTTCTTAGACACTACGAGAGACGAACCAGAAGCTTTGAACTCTGAACACTTGACCCATAGATTGAAAGAACCATTAGACAGTTGAGAAGGGAAATGAGAGAAGGCCAAGAAGCAATTATTGACATGGAACCTGAACCTTTAGAAGTTGCACCACCAATTCCTATTCGAGACAGAACTATTCCAGTAGTTGACAGCTTTATTTCCTGTATTGTACTTTCTCCCTTACCGATAAATACATGTGACATCAAAACATGCATTCAGATGATTCATCAGTCAGTTCAGTTTTGGGGGAATGCAACTGAAGGTCCTAATGCACATATCAGTAATTTCCTGGAAGTTTACGACACATTTAACTACAATGGAGCAGTTGAAGAAGCAATGAGACTGCGTGTTTTCCTATATTCCTCGAAAGACATAGCTAAAGCTTGGCTACATTCACTACTAACAGGTTCCATCACAACTTGGAACTCTCTAGCCATCAAATTCCTTGTAAAATATTTTCCACTAGCCAGAACAGCAAAGTTGAGGAATGATATCGCATCCTTTATGCAACATGATTCAAAATCTCTCAATAAAGCTTGAGAAATGTACAAGGATTTGCTCAGAAAATGCCCTCACCATGAGATTGTAAAATAACTACAAGTCCAAACCTTCTATAATGGACTTTCTGGACTGATGAGAACCATAATTGATGCTGCTACAGGAGGAGCTTTGATGGTGAAAAGAGAATATCAAGTCTGAGACTTAATTGAAGAAATGGCTAACAACAATTCTTTGTGGCCAACAGACAGGAGCATGATTCAAAGAATTACAGGAATTTATGAAGTTTGAGCTAACACAGCAGTGAATACCAGGCTGGATCAGATATGCAAATGTCTGGAAACAGTTAGCATGTAAGTTGTAAACATCGTCAGATCCATAAGTTCACCATATGGAGGAGCACCAGAGTCAGTTCAACAAAAAGACGGTGAACTATGTCAAAATTTCAACAAACATTGGAACAATCCATATTCCAACACCTACAATCTAGGGTGGAGGAATCATCCTAATTTTTCATGGAGCAATAGCTCAGGGCAAAAGAACAATCCACAACCTGGATTCCAACAGCAAAACAAAGGCTAGAAATAAGAGAAAGAACCAGAAGTGAAAGAGTAGTTTGCAGAGATGTTCAAAAAGCAAGAAGGAAAATATGATGCTATGTTTCAAGCCCAAGTAGCATTCAACCAAAGCCAATCTGCTTCTATAACGGCAATGGAGAATCAAATTATACAATTGGCCAATTCTCAGAGTTACAGATCGTCATGGAACCTTCCTAGCAACACAGAACCAAATCCAATGAATCGAGGGAAAGAGCAATGTCAAGGCATAACTTTGAAAAATGGTACTGAATTCAATAAGATGTTGGAATCAAGGAAACTATTGAAGAAATTTCAAAATATGCTATCCCAAAGATGGAGGAAAAAGAAGCAAAGGAAAAGAATCAAGAAAAATTCACTCCACATCCATCTTTTCCTCAGCGTCTTCAGAAAAACAAACTGGACAAGCAGTTTGCTCGATTCCTGGAGGTGTTCAAAAAGCTGCATATCGACATTCCATTCATAGAAGAATTGGAAGAAATGTCCATTTATGTCAAATTTATGAAAGATATTCTTTCACGAAAAATGGAGATTGGGAGATTATGAGACAGTGTAGATGTTGGATTTCACCTGAGATCCAAAATCAAGAATTTATAGGTTGGGGGCATTAATGATCCTACAAAACAAAGGTAGAGTGAGCGAGAGTACTGCCCACTAGTTGTGGTGGGTGCCGTAGGCACTCCAACGTTCAAGTCAGTAGTGAAGACGAGCGATAAATAAGGAAGAGTAAGGTCTGAGGTTACCATGACCTCCGTTGACTGTCGTGAGGGCGGTGGGTCAGTGTTTATAGGGTAAGAGGCTCTGAGAGTTCAAGTTGGAGAGCTCAGACTTGAATGTCTATATTTTGCTATTTATAAGATCAGCGATATCCCTTTTGAGTTGGCTTTTTAGCTATAATAAGCAAAGATGGGCCTGTAACTTGTTTAATGTTTCTTTTTTCGACGGGGGTAAATAATTTTCATGTGGAACTTGTATTTGTTGGAAAAATGGTTTGTTCTTAAGCTGATGGTTTTTTCATGGTTTAATAATATAAAGTTTTTTAGGTCAGGTCACTATTTTTGGGCTTTGTTTGGTGCTGGGTTTGAAGTGAAAAGACGATTTTGCCTTTGGTCCAAATTTGACATGTACAGCTTGTTCCCTACACTTTAAGTCATAGAGTCTTTGACTTGGAGAGTATTCAGTCGAGTGTATCGTCAGGGATTTGATCTTGGTATGTAGACGTCTTTAATGTCGTCTGGAGTAGCCTAATGTTAAGATTTCAACTAAATTCTAAAAGAAACGTGGAGAAAGTTCCCAATTGACTGAACCAGTTGAAGGTCAGGTCCCAGACTAACTTTGCGTAAGCCATAGGGCATGTTCCCAGTTGACTGCACCTGAAGAAGGTCATGATAATTCCTATACTACAGGTCCAAATACTAGAGGATTCTTTAATGTTGTCTGGACCAAATGAAGGCCAGGTCTTCTACTTGACTCTACCTGAGTGAATGTGGAATGTTCCCAGTCGACTGAACCTGATGAAGGTCAGGATAATCCCAATACTACGGGTCCAAAGACCAGAGGAGTCTTTTATGTCTTCTAGACCAGATGAAGGCCAAGTCTTCTACTTGACTCTACCTGAGTCAATAGGGGTTGTTCCCAGTCGACTGAACCTGATGAAGGTCAGGATAATCTCAATATTACGAGTCCAAATACCAGGGGAGTCTTTAATATCATTTGGACCAGATGATGGTCTGGTCTTCTATTTGACTCTACTTGAGTCAATGGGGGTTGTTCTCAGTCAACTGAACTTGATGAAGGTCAGGATAATTCCCATACTATGGGTCCAAAGACCAGGGGAGTTTTTAATGTCGTGTAGATCAGATGAAAGACAGGTCTTCTACTTGACTCTACTTGAGTCAATGAGGGTCATTCCCAGTCGATTGAACCTGATGAAGGTCAGGGTAATCCCCATACTACGGTTCCAAAGACCAAGGGAGTCTTTAATGTCGTCTGGACCAAATGAAGGCCAGATCTTCTACTTGACTCTACCTGAGTTAATGAGGGTTGTTCGCACTCGACTGAACCTGATAAAGGTCACAATATCCCTATACTATCGGTCCAAAGGCCAGTGGAGTCTTTAATGTATTCTGAGATGTTAACTGGGTCATAATTAATTTTCCCCAAGTCAAGGATTGGGATCTACTTCAAGCCCTAAGATACACACTCACGATGTTGAATGGAAAATACAATAAGACCCAAACTATCCATGCTTGTCTGAGATCCACAATAATTCCCAAGCTACGAACGTGTAGATGTCGAATAGAATGAATTTCAAGCCCCCAAAGCATACATGTATCTAGGATCTACAACAAGTCACAAGCTATACACATGTAGATGTTGACCAAGACATCCATAACAATTATATAGTAATGTTGATTGAAACACCTATAACAAATCTCAAGCTACATATTGTAATATCAATTGGGACATCTTTAACTAGTGCCTAACGACATACTAATTTCAAGTGAGACATCCCTAACAAGTCCCATGCCAAACTGATGTCGACTGGGACATTCGTAAAAAGAGCAAGCCATACCTTTTAATGTCGACTGGGATGTACATACCAAGTTCCCATATAGTGTCGTGTGGAATATCTTCACAATAAATACCCAGGTAATGTCAAGTGAGATATTCTAGCCAAGTATTCTTTTATGCACGTCGACTGAGACGTCCTCATCTTGATGATACTTCATTTGTCAATTGTCGACTGGGATATCCTCATGCCAAGTCTTCATACATGTGGTGTCAAGTGGAAAGACATCACATCAAGTCTCTATATATGCATTATCGACTGGAATATCTTCTTTACACTGGGTTTTCTTACATGTATCTCGATTGGAATATTTATACAAAGATTCTGATACGAGTGTCGACTGGAATATACCTACAAAGATTCTTACACATGTATTTCGACATAAATAATCTTGTAGACTATATATATAGATGTTGACTGGAATAATCTTACAAAGATCTATATATATATGTCGAATGGAATGTACCTACAAAGATTATTACACATGCATATCGACTGAAATGTTCCTGTAAATAATTCATATATCTATGTCGACTGGAATGTAACTGCAAACATTTCATATATGTATGTCGACTGGAGTATTCCTGTAAAGATTTTATATATGGATGTCGAGTAGAATAATCCTGTAAAGATTCTTAACCGGTGCGTTATCACACGCGTATAACGCAAGCGCACGTATCGTTTAAGTAGTATAAAAAGTATCGATCCCACGAGGACTTAAAACCTTTTGTTATCAATTTATGGGCCCAAATGATTACTAGTATCTAATAGGTTGTTTAATTGATTGATTTGAAATAACGATGATTCTAAATTTAAAACAAGTAAATAAAATTGGGCAAAGTAAGTTGAGAAAAATCCAAATTTATAAAATCTATCCAGGATTGTGATAATTCCAATATTATTAAAAAAATGAAGTGGTTATCTTATAGTTGGTAAATATTGATTTATAACCTGGAACACTAAATCATGTAAAAGCCTCTTCCGATGGTCAATTACAAATACCTAGTATAATCCAATTGAACCATATGTCTATGTCAATTAAATTACCTAGATTCATTAAGACCAAGTTCCAATTATGGCTACCCCCGCTTGACAGGTATATTCATATCCTGTAAGGAAATCTATTAAAGGGTTAAAAGGAATTACTTTTACTAATTACTAACTTAGATATCTCCTTTAGTATAACATAATCACTTGTGAGATTAAAACCAACCAGCCCTATAGGCGGTAACCTGATTAAGTCAAATTAAGTCCAACCAGCCATATAGGCGGAATCAAAATAACCAGCCACAAAGGCGGAACCAAAATAACCAGCCATAAAGGCGGAACCAAAATTAAATTACCATCCGACCAATCTGGCGATATCCTTGCTTAGTCAGGTTTAACCAGTTTAAATTAAATAGCCAACCAGCCAATATAGCGGTATCCTTGTTAAGTCCAATTTAAAATAGTGAATATATTGTGTCTAAGGGAGATTAATCTAAGATAGTAACAGTAAAAGAATTACCTTTCACCTCGGCAGGGAAAAGTTACCTCCTCATGGTTGAATAGTAAAACTGTAAAAAGTAAATAGTAAAATAAATTACTATTACTATTGAAATAGTAAAAGTACTATTATTACAAAAAGAAACTACTATTACTATTACAAAACTGTAAATAAAAGAAACTAGATAGAACTCCCTATTTACATCAGAGGATTCAGAGAGAAAGGTACAGAAATTTCTGAAATCTGAAGCTGAATTATAGGCGTCAATAGGGGTCAGCGTCGCGACGCCAGGAACAGTTCAGCGTTGCGACATTGGAATAGTGACATGTGTCACGCGTTGATTCGTCGGCTCAGATTCTTATCAGATGAGGTGGCACTGTTCATGACGTCATTTTGATGACGTCACGCTGACGTCACGAGGCGATGTCGGCACCATTGTGATCGCGACACGTGGCATGGTGCAATAGCATGATCGGCGTATGTTAACAGATTCGGCGCATGATGGGCGTTGCGACGCTGAACTTGCACTAGCGTCGCGACGCCAAAATGACAATTTTGCCCTTTTTGTCCAGTTTTGTCCGTTGTGGCCCAAAATCACCTCCACAATGTCCTGAAACTTTATTTATCTATAAAATAACACAAAATACATCAAAATATTTACAAAACTCAAGAAACTATACAAAATATTAGGTTAAATGAGTGGGAAATAATGATAGATTTACCACTCATCACACCCCCAAACCTAATATTTTGCTAGTCCTCGAGCAAAACACAAAATAAAATAACAAATAAAATTTAACTAAGCCACTTTCGTAGGGATCACGGTTGCATTTAGCATATGCAACAAGCCTTTAAACCCCTAGGTGTCCCTAGTGGACGAGTTATAGTCTCGTGAGGGTTTACAGCAATAATACCCACAAACATTTTACAAAAGTAAAAATTTAGTTAAAACTAATGCACACAAAAGCAAAAAGACAAGAGAAAAGAGAATAAAGAAGTTAATGACTATTAGTGAAACTTCTACTCCAAGTTACTAGTTGTTTTGTTTCATTTTGAATTACTGAATAAGTAAATTCTCCGATTATTTTTACCATTCTCCATATACACAGCCAATAAAATATTAATCAACTCATTTTTTCCCACAACAGTCATAAGTGCAGTTGATAAGAGGGTAATATTTTTGTCCTAAAGTTCTATCATATTTCACACCTTTTTGCATTGATGGAATAATTTTTCTGATTTTTCTGATTTTTTCTTTGATTTTTGAATTTTGACTTTTTATTTATATACAATACCTTCTGTCTATGTAGCGAGCTTTGGGTCGGTGACTCCCAAACCAGTTGGTTTTAGGGCACTAGGTGTTAAAATACCCCTACGGACTTAGTTACCCAGACTTCAGATATATATATTTTTGCAACATCCTTGATCCATGTAGCGAGTTTTGGGCCAGTGACTCCCAAACCAGTTGGTTTTAGGGCACTAGGTGTCAAAACACCCTTACAGACTTAATAACCCAGATCTTGGACTTTTTTTTTTTACTCCATCACTTTTCGAGATGCTTCCTCCAATTAAATTATAGCACTGAATATTACAATCCTATCAATTACAGCTCATGTCCGTATGTTACTATGCATGTTGATAATACCTGCGAACTAAGCATATGAAGATCCATATTAGTCAGTTTTATGGAGAATTTACAAATTAAATAATTCAAAAAGAAATAAAAAAAAATTAACTTGTTTTGAAATAGGTTTGAAATACGTCTCAGGAGTGGAAACTCCTTACTCGTCTATCTCTTACCAATTTCACCTTTTGAGTTAGAACACACAAAAAATGCAAAATATTTTTGTAATTTTTTGAAAATTTTTCAATTTTTTTATTTTTCGAAAAAATTTGAACTAAAAAATAAAAAACAAAACTAAAAAAACAAGGTACTGATCAACTAATTCCTTCCCCCAAACCTAAATGAGACATTGTCCCCAATGTCTTAAAAAGTAGAAGAAGAGCTTAGAAGGTAATACCTGACTTGTAGAAATTTAAAAATTTACCGATTAAGATCTATTTCCAATTTACGCTTCTTACCACGATCGCTGTCTGACCAGTCCAACTTGGAAAGAATGGGGTCAACTTTTGGTTCAAGGCTATGATTAGATCAATTAATTCCTCGGCTTTGGTTGCAGTCAGGAAAATATCCTCTACTGATTTTGTGACGAACTCATGTCTCTTAGCTTCCGCAAGAATACAAATAGAAAATCGAAGAAATGCTCAACGTTAAGTAATTCAGTGGGCTTCTGATGGATATTCAAGTGTCCTCATGATGCCACTGTGAATATTTCTTCAAATGTTCCGAGCCCACCTGGTAAAGGAATGAATGCATCAGCAGTATTGACCATTTCCAGGAGATGTTCTGACATATTAGCTACAATGCGCTCATCTCCATTTGTTTGTCCGATTAAATGTTCTTTCGCCAAAGGTTTTGGGATGATTCCCAGAACATGTCCACCACCATCCTGAACAGCTTTTGAAATGCTTCCCATCAATCCAAGATTGCCTCCGCCGTATACTAGATGCATATTTCGTTCAGCTATGACTCGCCCCAATTCCTTCGCAGCTTCAATGAATTCTGGTTTATTACCAGAATTTGATCACATACAACACATTCACTTCACTTGCTGCTGTGATGTTTCTTCCATTTTCTCTCTCTTTTTAGATGTATATCTGGATGTGTCGAAGAGAAAAATGTAGAGCTGAATTTATAAGACCTGAAAAAGGGTGAGTAAAAATAGCACTAGTACCTGCCAAATAACAATTATTAGTTTAATAGTAAAATAAATCGTGATAGTCAAAAAGGTATGGATCTGTCAGAGAAAATAAAAGAAAATAACAAAACACATTATAATTATTAGGAAAAGACAAAGAGATATAATATTTACAATAATTACAGCTTGATTAACGTCTATGCGTCAGGGACAAGTTTCCCATCCAATTTTCTTATAAATTGGCAAACAGGGTCTTTTTGAGTCAGATTCCCAAGACTTAATTGTTGTTTTTCTTTTTGAAATTGTGTATGTAATTTGCGAATAGCTATATGAACATGTCCACTGGAATGCGTCTCAAGAGTTGAAGATATATCATCTACAGACTCCTTACTCAAGCCATCCCTAATGAATTTAATTTTATCTTCGCGATTATCAAACACCATTCCTAAATAACGACAACGAGTATTACAATTCCAACGTGCAGCGTGCAATAACAAACACCCATTTTCTTTGCTCTGCGTTTCTTTGCATAGGTGCTTCTTCCAAATCCAGGTAAACACGAATTACAAGATTCAGAATACTCACCTGCTAATCGAACTCGTGCTTCGATTACCCAACAAAATTAGTAGGATACCTTTGATCATCAATAATCTCATCCATTCCAAGCGAGCTTTGTAAACTTTCAACAGAGATTTTTGAGGGAGAGAATGAAATTGCTTGTGAAGATTTGCGAAAGCTTCTTCCATCTTAATCTGTAAAAACTAAACACACAAAATTAAATCACACAAAATCACACTATATACACAAATTGCATGGGTTGCCTCCCTGCGAGCGCTTAGTTTAATGTCGTCAGCTAGACGTTACTACTCGAACGTTATGCTGGATCTGAAAGTGTGACACTTTCTTTTTGTCGCTCCAACGGTTCTCCCAAGTAGTGCTTAACACGCTGACTGTTAACCTTGAATGTGTTGTTGGTATTGGGATCTAGTAACTCAACGGCTTCATGTGGTAAAACCTGAGTGATCACAAATGGACCTGACCACCTTGATTTTAACTTTCCAGGGAACAACTTCAGCCTTGAGTTATACAACAACACATGTTGCCTTGGTTCCAACTGTCTGTGCACTATTTTTCGGTCATGCCATCTCTTGGTCTTTTCTTTATACAGTCTGGCATTCTCATAAGCCTGCAAGCGAAATTCCTCCAATTCATTGAGTTGGTGAAGTCTTTTCTCTCCTGCAGCTTGTGGATCAAAATTCAACTTCTTCAGTGCCCAGTACGCCTTGTGTTCAAGCTCAACTGGCAGATGGCATGCTTTCCCAAACACCAATCGATATGGAGACATACCAATGGGTGTCTTGTAAGCTGTACGGTAGGCCCATAATGCTTCGTCCAATTTTGCAGACCAGTCCCTCCTTGTTGATCCAACAGTTCTTTCCAAGATTCTTTTGATTTCTCTGTTTGAAACCTCAACTTGTCCATTTGACTGTGGATGGTAAGCTGTGGCAACCTTGTGAGTATCTCCGTATTTGGATAGAAGTGCATCAAAGTATCTGTTGCAGAAATGAGAGCCACCATCGCTGATGATTGCACGAGGTGTTCCGAACCGAGTGAAAATGTTCATTTTCAAGAATTTGATCACTACTTTTGAATCATTGGACGGCAGTGCAATTGCTTCGACCCATTTGGAGACGTAGTCTACAGCAACCAAGATGTACAGGTTTCCGAATGATGGAACAAAGGGTCCCATGAAATCAATACCCCACACATCGAATATCTCCACTTCCAGAATATTTTGCAATGGTCCTTCATTTCTCCTCAAAATATTTCCCATTCTCTGGCACCTGTCACATTGAAAAGCAAAAAAAT
Source organism: Zanthoxylum bungeanum (assembly GCA_019454045.1). Classification (NCBI taxonomy): domain Eukaryota; kingdom Viridiplantae; phylum Streptophyta; class Magnoliopsida; order Sapindales; family Rutaceae; genus Zanthoxylum; species Zanthoxylum bungeanum. Next base: position 56,377 of record SKCR01037880.1, on the reverse strand, counting down.
AAGCATCTTTAAAAAGAGTGGGCCAGAACAAACCTGATTGAAGGATTTTTACTGCAGTTTTATTTCCACTGAAGTGTCCTCCATATGGTAATGAATGACAGTGCTGCAAAACACTGTTGACCTCCTCATGTGGAACACACCGTCTCAATAATTGATCAGCACACCGTTTGAACAGGTACGACTCATCCCAGATATAGTGCTTGACTTCTTTGAAGAATTTCTTCCGTTGCTGAGTTGTCCATTCCAACGGCCATTTTCCTGACACAACGTAGTTGACATAGTCAGCATACCAAGGGTTTTCTTGTTGTTTCATAGCAAACAGCTGTTCATCTGGAAAAGTTTCTTTGATTGACAGTTCTTTGTCAGCTGTTTCTCCATTCTCGATCCTCGATAAGTGATCTGCCACCTGGTTCTCTGTTCCTTTCCTGTCTCGAATCTCCACGTCAAATTCTTGCAGAAGAAGTATCCAACGGATCAATCTGGGTTTGGCATCTTTCTTCGCGATCAGATATTTGATTGCTGAATGATCTGTGTAGACCACCACTTTGGGACCTAACAGATAGGAACGAAATTTGTCAAAAGCGAACACAACTGCAAGCAATTCCTTTTCAATGGTTGTGTAGTTGAGTTGAGCTTCATCCAGAGTTCTGCTGGAGTAGTAAATGGTGTGGAAAATCTTTGCTTTGCGTTGTCCCAAAACTGCACCTACAGTAAAATCACTAGCATCACACATTACTTCAAAAGGAAGGGTCCAATCTGGTGCTACAATGATGGGGGCAGAAACCAGCTTCTGTTTCAAGATCTCGAAGGCCTCCTAGCATTCTTTGGTGAAGTTGAAAGGCACATCCTTTTCCAGAAGATTGCAAAAAGGTTTTGCAATTTTGGAAAAGTCTTTGATAAATCTCCTGTAAAAACCGGCATGTCCGAGAAAACTCTGAATGCCTTTGACAGATGTTGGTGGAGGTAGTTTTTCAATTGTCTCGATCTTTGCTTTGTCTACCTCATTCCCCTTTTGTGAAATCCGATGTCCAAGAACAATGCCTTCTTGTACCATGAAGTGGCATTTCTCCCAGTTGAGTACCAGGTTCGTATCTTCACACCTTTGTAATACTTGTTCAAGATTTTGCAAACAATGATCAAAAGAATCTCCAAACACAGAAAAATCATCCATGAAAACCTCCATACTCTGCTCTAACATATCTGAGAAGATAGTCATCATGCAACGCTGAAATGTGGCAGGGGCGTTACATAATCCAAATGGCATCCTGCGGAAAGCAAAAGTACCATAGGGACATGTAAAGGTGGTTTTCTCTTGATCCTCTGGTGCAATAGTAATCTGATTGTAACCTGAATATCCATCAAGAAAGCAATAAAACTCATGTCCCGCCAGTCTGTCCAGCATCTAATCAATGAATGGTAGCGAAAAATGGTCTTTTCTTGTGGCTTTGTTCAGCTTTCGGTAGTCCATGCATACTCTCCATCCAGTCACCGTTCTTGTTGGAATCAGCTCATTCTTTTCATTGGTGACCACAGTAATTCCTCCTTTCTTCGGCACACACTACATAGGACTTACCCAACTGCTATCTGAGATGGGATAAATAATGCCAGCATCCAACCATTTGATGATTTCTTTCTTCACGACTTCTTTCATGATTGGATTGAGTCTCCGTTGATGCTCCACAGTGGGTTTGTACTCATCGTTCATCAGGATTTTATGCATGCAAAATTATGGACTAATGCCTCGAATATCATCTATAGTCCATCCAATGGCTTTCTTGTGCTCTCGCAATACTCTCAGTAACTTTTTTTCCTGTTCCAATGTTAGCGACGAAGAAATAATAACAGGTAATTCAGAAGAGTTTCCAAGTAATGCATACCTAAGATGACTCGGAAGTAACTTCAGCTCCAGCTGCGGTGGTTCTTCAATTGAGGGCTTGATTCGCTCAGTCTTTGGTAACTCCAAGTTTTCAATTGGTGGCGGTACTTTGAAACGGAACGGTTTGTCAAGATAGTTTTTACACTCCATAATTTCAGCATCAAGCTCGCTATCAGTCATATTGGTGATGCAAGCTTCAAGTTTGTCCGTGGGAATTGTATCAGTATCTTGGATGATACTATCAACAACATCAATTCTGAAACATTCTTCTTCATTTTCATCGCTCGGGAATTTCATGGCATTGAACACATTAAAGGTAACTTCTTGGTCCTGAACTTTCATAGTCAGTTCTCCTTTTTGTACATCAATCACAGTTCTTCCTATAGCCAAGAATGGTCTCCCAAGAATGATAGGAACATCTTTGTCTTCTTCCATATCAAGGATAATGAAATCAGCTAGGAGAATGAGTTTGTCAACTTTCACCAACACATCTTCAACCACTCCTCTCGAAAATGCGAGCGTTCGATCGGTAAGTTGTAAAGAGACTGAGGTAGGCATTGCTTCTCCAATATGTAATTTCCTGTAAATAGAAAAAGGCATCAAGTTAACACTAGCACCTAAATCACATAAAGCCTTACCGATGTAGTGTTCTCCAATGGTGCACGGGACTGTGAAATTGCCAGGATCTTTCAACTTCTGTGGAAGTTTCCTCTGAATGATGGCACTGCATTCTTCCGTCAATGTTACTGTCTCGTAGTCTCCCAATCTCTGTTTCCGTAAAAGAATGTCTTTCATAAATTTTACATAGCTGGGCATTTCCTCCAAGGCTTCTGCGAATGGAATGTTGATGTGCAACTTTTTGAACACGTCCAAGAATCGAGTAAACTGCTTATCCAGTTTGTTTTTCTGAAGACGCTGAGGAAAAGATGGAGGTGGAGTGATCTGTTCTTTTTCCTTTGCTTCTTTTTCCTCCATCTGTTGCTCCGCTTCTTGTGGAACATCTTCTTTGGATGCCTTGATTCCAACATCTTTGTTGATTTCAGTACCGCTTTTCAAGGTCATGGCTTGACATTGCTCCTTCCCTCGGTTCCTTGGATTTAGTTCTGTGTTGCTGGGAAGATTTCCTGGTGGTCTGTAACTCTGAGCATTGGCCAGTTGTCCAATCTGATTTTCCAGTGCTTTGATAGAAGCTGATTGGTTCTGAATCATAGCATCGTACTTTTTTAACTGAGCCAGCATTTCTGCTATTCCTGATTCATTTGCATGCTCCTGGCCTTTGTTTTGTTGCTGGAATACAGGTGGTGGAAAGTTCTGTTGCTGGAATCCTGGTGGTGGAAAGTTCTTTTGCCCTGAATTGTTGCTCCATGAAAGATTGGGATGATTCCTCCACCCTGGGTTGTAGGTGTTGGAATATGGATTGTTTCCCTGTCTGTTGAAATTGTTGACATAATTCACCGTTTCTTCATGTTGGTTTTGATCTGGTGCTCCTCCATATGATGAACTTGTGGCTCCAATGTTGCTTTGAGTATAGAGAGTCTCTATGAATTTGCATATCTGATCCAGCTTGGCACTGACTGCTGAATTGGCTCCAACCTCATAAATTCCTGCAATTCTTTGAACCAAGCTCCTTTCTGTTGGCCATAAAGAATTATTGTTGGCCATTTCTTCAATTAGGTCTCAGGCTTGATCTTCTCCTTTTACCATCAAAGCTCCTCCAGCAGCAGCATCAACTGTGGTTCTCATCAGTCCAGAAAGTCCATTATAGAAAGTTTGGACTTGAAGCCATTTTGGAATCTCATGGTGAGGACAGTTCCGGAGCAGATCTTTGTATCTTTCCCAAGCTTCGTACATGGATTCTGAATCTTGCTGAACGAAGGATATGATGTCATTCCTCAATTTTGCTGTTCTGGCTGGTGGAAAGTATTTTGCAAGGAATTTGGTGGCAAGAGTGTTCCAAGTTGTGATGGATCCAGCTGGTAGTGAATGTATCGATCCCACGAGGACTTAAAACCTTTTTGTTATCAATTTATGGGCCCAAATGATTACTAGTATCTAATAGGTTGTTTAATTGATTGATTTGAAATGGTGATGATTCTAAATTTAAAATAAGTAAATAAAATTGCTCAAAAGTAAGTTGAGAAAAATCCAAATTTATAAAATCTATCCAGGGTTGTGATTAATTCCAATATTATTAAAAAAAATGAAGTGGTTATCTTATAGTTGGGTAATATATTGATTTATTAACCTGGAACACTAAATCATGTAAAAGCCTCTTCCGATGGTCAATTACAAATACCTAGTATAATCCAATTGAACCATATGTCTATGTCAATTAAATTACCTAGATTCATTAATACCAAGTTTCAATTATGGCTACCCCCGCCTGACAGGTATATTCCTATCCTGTAAGGATTTCTATTAAAGGGTTATCTATCCTCAAGGAAGATCTTGGGCTATTGAGTCTAAGGTCTTAAACTTAAAATCCCTATGTCTAGTTCATTTTAAGTTTACCTAACCAATTTTATTAATGGCCAGTTAATAAAAAGCATTAAGATTAAGACTCAATAAATAAATCTTTAAATTACCCCAACTATAATCTAACCCCTTATAAACCGGTTATATTAAAATTTATCACAACCCTAGATACTAACTTAGTTATGACACAAAGCTAGGGCTAAAATAAAAGACATAAAGTAAAAATTCTGAAAGTAAGTGTGGTAAAGTAAAAGCTGAAAAGTAAATGAAAATAAACTGCCAAGATAAAAGGAATTACTTTTACTAATTACTAACTTAGATATCTCCCTTAGTATAACATAATCACTTGTGAGATTAAAACCAACCAGCCATATATGCGGTAACCTGATTAAGTCAAATTAAGTCCAACTAGCCATATAGGCGGAATCAAAATAACCAGCCATAAAGGCGGAACCAAAATTAAATTACCAACCGACCAATCTGGCGGTATCCTTGCTTAGTCAGGTTTAACCAGTTTAAATTAAATAGCCAACCAGCCAATATAGCGGTATCCTTGTTAAGTCCAATTTTAAAATAGTGAATATATTGTGTCTAAGGGAGATTAATCTAAGATAGTAACAGTAAAAGAATTACCTTTCACCTCGGCAGGGAAAAGTTACCTCCTCATGGTTGAATAGTAAAACTGTAAAAAGTAAATAGTAAAAATAAATTACTATTACTATTGAAATAGTAAAAGTACTATTATTACAAAAAGAAACTACTATTACTATTACAAAACTGTAAATAAAAGAAACTAGATAGAAAACTCCCTATTTACATCAGAGGATTCTGAGAGAAAGGTACATAAATTTCTGAAATCTGAAGCTGAATTTATAGGCGTCAATAAGGGGTCAGCGTCGCGACGCCAGGAACAGTTCAGCATCGCGACGTTGGAATAGTGCCATGTGTCACACGCTGATTCGTTGGCTCAGATTCTTATCAGATGAGGTGGCATTGTTCATGACGTCATTTTGATGACGTCACGCTTCACGAGGCGATGTCGGCACTGTTGTGATCGCGACACGTGGCACGGTGCAAGATAGCATGATCGGCGAATGTTAGCAGATTCGGCGCATGCTGGGCGTCGCGACGCTGAAATTGCGTCGCGACGCCAAAATGACAATTTTGCCCTTTGTCCAGTTTTGTCCGTTGTGGCCCAAAATCACCTCCAGAATGTCCTGAAACTTTATTTATCTACAAAATAACACAAAATACATCAAAATATTTACAAAACTCAAGAAACTATACAAAATATTAGGTTAAATGAGTGGGAAATAATGATAGATTTATCACTCATCAATTCTCATATATACATGTTGACTGGAATGTACCTACAAACATTTCATTTATATATGTCGACTAGAATGTACCTGTAAACACTTTATACATGGAAGTCGACTAGAATATTCCTGAAAAGATTTCATATATGGATGTCAAGTGGAATAATCCTGTAAAGATTCTCATATATACATATCGATTGGAATGTACCTGAAAACATTTCATCTATGTATGTCGACTGGAATGTACCTGCAAACACTTCATAGAGGGAAGTCGACTGGAATATTCCTATAAAGATTTCATATATGGATGTCGAGTGGAATGTACCTTCAAACACTTTGTATATACAAGCCGACTGAAATGACATCTTACGTGTTATGTCAAGTGAGACATCTATGTCAAGGCTTTACTATTGTATGTAAGTAGTTTCATTATAGGGATGAAATTCCTCCAGAATATGTTAATTGACAAATGTCATTTTATTGTCTCTTTCAATTGACTTCGTTATATTACTAACCATGAGGCGTTTGGTGAACTTGAAACTACGGAGTGGAACTTCCGTTGCAAAACCACCAACGAGTTCCAAGCCTGGTGAACCAGTTCTCTACAGTAGACATGCAACTGACAGACGAAGTTCAAGCCCTCTTGCTACTCAGTTCTCTTCCTGATAGCTGGGAGACTCTGGTGGTTACTCTCAGCAACTCAGGTCCAGGAGGTAAACTTACCATGCCTATGGTAAAGGATGCCCTGTCTAATGAAGAAGCCAGAAGAAAAAATGTGGACTCAGATCAAACAGAAGCCCTTGTCTCGGAGCAACGAGGAAGACAACATGAGAAACATCAAGGTGGGAGAAGAAACAGAAGCAAAATCATAGGCATATCGAAGGATGGGAAAAAGACATACAAGTGCTTCCACTGTGGCATAGAAGGCCACTTGAAGAAAAATTACCAGAAACTACAACGGGAGAAAGAACAAGGCAATAACCAGCCTAAGAAGAGTGATGCGGAGACACTAGTAGTTACTACCGTAGAAGTAGCTACATGCTCCGGCCAAGAAGAAGCATGCCTTCACACCGTAACTCAAGATGTCGAATGGGTGGTAGATACTGCAGCATCCTACCACGTCACTTCTCACAGGGATTTCTTCACAACATACAAAGTAGGAGACCTTGGAGCAGTGAAGATGGGTAATACCAGTTCTTCTCAGAAAGTGGGAATTGGTGAAATACAGTTACGGACAAATGCAGGGTATACAATAACCTTGAAGGAGGTCAGACTTGTTCTAGAACTTTGGCTCAACTTACTCACAGGGGTAGCCTTTGATAAATAGTGTTATGTTAGCCGCTTCAGTAATGACACTTGGAGGATGATAAAAGGTGTCATAGTCATCGCCCGAGGACACATATGTGGAACCTTATACAAGAATCATGTGAAGATTTGTGCATAAAACCTAAATGTAGCTGAACTGGAGGCTTCTCAGAATCTGTGGCACCGGAGACTCGGTCACATGAGTGAAAATCGGTTGTCTACCTTGACAAAGAAGGATCTAATCACTGTCTCCAAAAATGTTGCTATGGATCATTGCAACCACAGTCTATTTGGTAAGCAACACAAAATCTCTTTCAATTTCTCTTCTACAAAGATATCAGAGTTACTCAATCTGGTGTACTCTGATGTATGTAGTCTCTATGAGGTAAACTCACTAGACAGTAATAAATATATTCTGACTTTTATTGACGATACTTCTCGGGAAGTATGGGTGTATTTCCTGAAATCAAAGGATCATGTCCTGGACTATTTTAAACTATTCCATGTCATGATCGAGAGTGAAACATGGAAGAAACTGAAGTGCCTTCGTACAGACAATTGAGGCAAATACACTTCCAGGAAGTTGATGCTTACTGCAGAAGCCATGGAATTCGACACGAGAGGACTTTTCCAAGCACCCTACAACACTATGGTGTCGCTGAAAGGATGGACCGCCACCATTATGGAGAAAGTCAGAAGCATGATCAGCATGACTAAACCGCCAAAGCCATTCTGGGGAGAAACTGTTCGTGCCGCCTGCTATCTGATCAACAGATCACTATCTGTACCGTTGAATTTCGAGATTCCGGAGAAAGTATAATCTGGTAATGATCGGTGCTTACACACGCGTATAACGCAAGCGCACGTATCGTTCAAGTAGTATAAAAAGTATCGATCCCATGAGGACTTAAAACCTTAATTTATTAATTTAATGGGCCAAAGGATTACTGGTATCTAATAGTTTGTTTGATATGATTGGAAAAAGGTGATGATTCTAAATTTAAAAACATAAAAATAAAATTTGCGTAAGTAGATTGAAGAAAATTCCAAATTATTAAAAACTATCCAGGGTTGTGATTTATTCTAATATTATTTAAAAGATGAACTGGTTATCATATAGTTGGGTAATATACTGATTTATTAACCTGGAACACTAATTTATGTAAAAGCCTCTTCCGATGGTCAATTACAAATACCTAGTATAACCCAATTGAACCACATTCCTATGTTAACCACATTATCTGGATTTATTAAGATTAAGTTCCAATTATGGATACCCCCACCCAACAAGTATATTCCTATCCTGTAAGGAAATCTATTAAAGGGTTATCTATCCTCAAGGAAGATCGTGGGCTATTGAGTCTAAGGTCTTAAACTTAAAATCCCTATGTCTAGTTCATTTTAAGTTTACCTAATCAATTTTATTAATGGCCAATTAATAAAAAGCATTACGATTAAGACTCAATAAATAAATCTTTACATTACCCAAACTATAGTCTAACCATTTATAAAACTGACTTAGTTACGACACATAACAAGGGCTAATGAAAACTTAAAAGACATAAAGTAAATGCGATAAAGTAAAGGCGGAAAAGTAAATGAAAATAAACTGCCAAGGTAAAAGGAATTACTTCTACTAATTACTAACTTAGATATCTCCCTTAATATAACATAATCACTTGTGAGATTAAAACCAACCGGCCATATAGACGGTAACCTAATTAAGTCAAATTAAGTCCGACCAGCCATAAAGGCGGTAAAATTTATCCATGAACCTGCCATATAGGCGTTAAGGGAATTTAAATAGCCAACCGACCAATATAGCGGTATCCTTGTTAAGTTAGGTTTAATCTGATTTATAATAAATAGCCAACCGACCAATATAGCGGTATCCTCATTAAGTCCAATTTTAAATAGTGAATATGTTATGTCTAAGGGAGATTAATCTAAATAGTAATAGTAAAAGAATTACCTTTCACCTTGGCAGGGGGAAGTTATCTCCTCATGGTTGAATAGTAAAACTGTAAACAGTAAAAATAAATTACTATGACTATTCAAATAGTAAAAGTACTATTATTACAAAATTAAATTACTATTACTATTATAAAATTGTAAATAAAAGAAACTAGGTAGAAAACTCCCTATTTACATCAGAGAATTCAAAGAGGAAGGTACATCTGAAATTGAAATTTGAAGCTCTATTTATAGGGGCGGATAGGTGTCCAGCGTCGCGACGCGTAAGGCTTCAGCGTCGCAACGCTGGAACAGTGACACGTGTCACTCCCTGATTCACCGATCAAATTCTTATCCGGATAACTCAATGATTATGCTGACGTCATTGATGATGTCATGATGATGTGGTGGTGACGTGGCGCTGATGTGGCGACACGTGGCAAAAGCGATTGTCGGCATCGTAAGATTGCGACACGTGGCGCCACGTGGCACGATTTGATTAGTTGATGATGACGTGGCACTTTGACTTGGTCAACGGCTGACGTGGATGATGACGTGGCATGACACGTGGCAAAGTTGATCGTTGACTTGATGACATGGCTGATGGCGTGGCGACACGTGGCGATGGTGATTGTCGGCACCATAGGATGATGACACGTGGCACGACGTATGTTAGCAGATCGACTCTGATTGTGACACGTAGCACGGCGCACGTTAGCAAAATCAAACTTATCAAATTATTGACCGTTGACCGACGTATGTTAGCGTTGACGGCGCACAAAACACATCAAAATCTTCACAAAACTCAAGAACTATACAAAATATTAGGTTAAATTAGTGGGAAATAGTGATAGATTTACCACTCATCACACCCTCAAACCTAATATTTTGCTAGTCCTCGAGCAAAACATAGAATAACATAATTAAAATTTAACTAAGCCACTTTCGTAGGGATCACGGTTGCGTTTAGTATATGCAACAAGCCTTTAAACCCTTAGGTGTCCCTAGTGGACGAGTTGTAATCTCGTGAGGGTTTACATCAATGATACTCACAAACATTTTACAAAAGTAAAAAGTTAGTTAAAACTAATGCACACAAAAGCAAAAAGACAAGAGAAAAGAGAATAAAGAAGTTAGTGACTAATCAGGTGAAACTTCTACTACAAGTTACTAGTTGTTTTGTTTCTTTCTAAACTACCGAATAACTAAATTCTCCGATTATTTTTACCATTCTCCATATACACAACTAACAAGGTATTATTCAACTCATTTTTGCCCACAACAGTCACAAGTGTAGTTGATAAGAGGGTAATATTTTTGTCCTAAAGTTTTATCAGAATTCACACCTTTTTACAGTGATGGAATATTTTTTTTTGATTTTTCTGATTTTTCTGATTTTTTTTCCTCTCTTTTTCTAATTTTATTTTTTTATTTATATACAATATCATTCATCTATGTAGCGAGCGTTGAGTCGGTGTCTCCCAAACCAGTTGGCTTTAGGGCACCAAGTGTTAAGACACCCCTACAGACTTAATTACTCAGACTTCAGATATAAATAAATTTTTGCGGCATCTTCGATCCATGTAGCGAGCTTTGGGCCAGTGACTCCCAACCAGTTGGTTTTAGGGCACTAGGTTTTAAAATACCCTTACAGACTTAATAACTCGGATCTCAGACCCTTTTTTTTACTCCATCACTTTTTGAGATGCTTCCTCCAATTAAACACGAGCACTGAATATTACAATCTTTTCAATTACAGCTTATGTCCGTATGTTACTATGCATGTTGATAATACCGGTCAACTGAGCATATGAAGATCCATTTTAGTCAGTTTAATGGAGAATTTACAAATTAAGAAATTTAAAAGGAAATAAACAAAAATTAACTTATTTTGAAATAGGTTTGAAATACGTCTCAAGAGTGGAAACTCCTTACACAGCTATCTCTTACCAATTCCACCTTTTTAGTCAACATAAAAAAATGCAAAATATTTTTGTAATTTTTGAAAATTTTTCAATTTTTTTATATTTTTCGAAAAATTTTGGACTAAAAATAAAAATAAAACATAAACTGAAAACAAGATACTAATCAACTAATTCCCTCCCCCAAACCTAAACGAGACATAAACTGAAAACAAGATACGAATTAACTAATTCCCTCCCCCAAACCTAAACGAGACATTGTCCCCAATGTCTTGAAGTATAGAAGAAGAGTTTAGAAGATAGTACCTGATTAGCTGAACTACCTATTAAGATCAATATCTAATTTACGCTTTTTAGCACGATCACTTTCTTACCAGTTCAACTTGGAAAGAATGGTGTTTGGTTTCGGTTCAAAGGCAAGGATTTGGTCTATCAGTTCTTCTGTCTTTGTAGCAGTAAGGAAAATCTCATCCACTGATTTTGTGACGAACTCTTATCTCTTTGCTTCCTCAAGGAAAACAAACAGAAAATCGAAGAAATGCTCGATCTTTAGTAACCCAATGAGCTTCCGATTAATGTTTAAATGTGCCCACGATGCTACTGTGAACATCTCTTCAAATGTTCCAAGTCCTCCTGGTAATGCAATAAACGCATCTACTGTATTAATCATTTCTTGGATTTGTTCGGACATACCTGATACGATGCGTTCATCATCATTTGTGGGTCCGATCAACTGTTCTTTTGCCAGAGGTCTTGGAATTATTCCCAGAACATGTCCGCCACCATCCTAAACGGTTTTTGAAATACTTCCCATCAATCCAAGATTGCCACCGCCATATACTAGGTGCATGTTCCTCACAGCTATCACTCGTCCCAATTCTTTCGCAGCCTCAATGAATTCTGGTTTGTTACCAGAATTGGATCCACAGAAAACGCAAATTCTCTTGAATCTCTGCTGTGATGTTGCTTCCATTTCTCTCTTTTATTTGAATTTGTATCTGAATGTGTCGAAGAGAGAAATAACGAGCTGAATTTATAGACCTGTAAAGGGCGAGTAATATTTGCACTAGTATCTGCCAAATGACAATTATTAGATGAACGTTAAAATAAATCGTGATAATCAAAAAGGTCTGGATCCTGTCGGAGAAAATAAAAGAAAACAACAAATCAAAATTATTAGGAAAAGACAAAGAGATATAATATGTACAAGAAAAATAGCGGTTTGATTGACGTCTATGCGTCAGGGATAAGTTTCCCATCCAATTTTCTTATAAATTGGCAAACAGTGTCTTTTTAGTCAAATTCCCAAGACTTAACTGTTGTCTCTCCTTTCGGAATTGTGCATATAACACACGAATTTCATGATACACATATCCACTGGAATGCATCTCAATAGTTTTAGATATGTCATCCAAAGACTCCTTACTCAAGTCATCCCTAATGAAATTAATTTTGTATTCGCGGTTATCAGACACCATTCCTAAAGAACGACAACGAGAATTACAAAACATGCGAGCACATTTGTAACAAACACCCATTCTTTTTGCTTTTCTCTTTTTAGCATAAGTGCTTCTTCCCAAACGAGGCAGATGTGAAATAAAAGGATCAGAAGACTCACCTGCGAATCGGACTCTTGCTTCAATAATCCAACGAATATCAGTAGGAATACCTTTGATCATCAGAAGTCTCATCCGTTCCAAATGAGCTTTGTAAACTTTCATCAGAGATTTTTGAGGAAGAGAGGGAAATTGCTTGTGAAGATTTCCGAGAGCTTCTTCCATGGTAAAATACTCAATCTGCAAAAACTAAACACACAAAATTAAATCACACCAAATCACAATATATACAAAAATCACAACGGTTGCCTCCCTGCAAGTGCTAAGTTTAACGTCGTCAGCTAGACGTGACTACCCTGAACGTTATGCTGGATCTGAAAGTGTGACACTTTCTTTTTATCGCTCAAATGATTCTCCCCAGTAATGCTTAACTCGCTGACTGTTCACTTTGAATGTGTTGTTGGTATTGGGATCAAGTAACTCAACAGCTCCATGTGGTAAAACCTGAGTGATCACAAATGGACCTGACCACCTTGATTTTAACTTTCCAGGGAAAAGTTTTAACCTCGAGTTGTACAAAAACACTTGCTGTCTTGGTTCCAATTGTCTGTGCATTATTTTTTGATCATGCCATTTCTTGGTCTTTTCTTTGTATAATCTGGCATTCTCATAAGCCTGTAGGCGAAATTCCTCTAGTTCATTGAGTTGGTGAAGTTTTTTCTCTCCTGCAGCTTGTGAATCAAGGTTTAACTTCTTCAGTGCCCAGTACGCCTTCTGTTCAAGTTCAACTGGCAGATGACATGCTTTTCCAAACACCAATCGATATGGAGACATACCAATGGGTGTCTTGTAAGCTGTTCTGTAGGCCCATAATGCATCATCGAGTTTTGTAGACCAGTCCCTCCTTGTTGATCCAACGGTTCTCTCCAAGATTCTTTTAATCTCCCTGTTTGAAACTTCAACCTGTCCATTTGACTGTGGATAGTAGGCTGTGGCAACCTTGTGAGTAACTCCGTATTTGGATAGGAGTGCATCAAAGTATTTGTTGTAGAAATGAGTGCCATTATCACTAATGATTGCCCGAGGTGTTTCGAATCGAGTGAAAAATGTTCTTTTTCAGAAATTTGATCATAACTTTCGAATCATTGGATGGCAGTGCAATTGCTTCGACCCATTTGGAGACGTAGTATACAGCAACTAGGATGTATAGGTTTCCGAATGATGGAACAAAGGGTCCCATGAAATCTATGCCCCACACATCAAATATCTCCACTTCCAGAATATTTTGCAACGGTCCTTCGTTTCTCCTCGAAATATTCACAGTTCTCTGGCACCTGTCACATTGAAGAGTAAAAAGATAAGCATCCTTAAAAAGAGTAGGCCAGAACAAACGTGATTGAAGGACTTTTGCTGCAGTTTTATCCCCGCTGAAGTGTCCGCCATATGGTGATGAATGACAGTGCTGTAAAATACTGTTGACCTCCTCCTATGGAACACACCGTCTCAATAATTGATCAGCATATCATTTGAACAGGTACGGTTCATCCCAAACATAGTGCTTGACTTCTTTGAAAAACTTCTTTCGTTGCTGAGTTGTCCATTCCAATGGCCATTTTCCTGACACAATGAAGTTAACATAGTCAGCATACCAAGGGACATTGTGCTGTTTCATGGCAAACAGCTGCTCATCTGGAAAAGTTTCTTTTATTGATAGCTCTTTGCCAGCTGTTTCTCCATTCTCGAGCCTCGATAAATGATCTTCCACTTGATTTTCTGTTCCTTTTCTGTCTCGAATCTCCACATCGAATTCTTGTAAAAGAAATATCCAACGGATCAATCTGGGTTTGGCATCTTTCTTTGCGATCAGATATTTGATTGCTGAATGATCTATGTAGACCACCACTTTGGGACCTAGCAGATAAGAGCGAAATTTGTTGAAAGCAAACACAACTGCAAGCAACTCCTTTTCAGTGGTTGTGTAGTTGAGTTGAGCTTCATTTAGAGTTCTGCTGGAGTAGTAAATGGTGTGGAAAATTTTTACTTTGCGTTGTCCCAAAACTGCACCTACAGCAAAATCACTAGCATCGCACATCACCTCAAATGGAAGAGTCTAGTCTGGTGCTACAATAATGGGAGCAGAGACCAGTTTCTGTTTCAAAATCTCAAAAGCTTCTTGGCATTCTTTGGTGAAGTTGAATGGCACATCTTTCTCCAAAAGATTGCAAAGAGGTTTTGCAATTTTGGAAAAGTCTTTGATAAATCTCCTATAAAAACCTGCATGTCCAAGAAAACTCCGAATTCCTTTGACAGTTGTTGGTGGAGGTAGTTTTCAATTCTCTTGATCTTTGATTTGTCTACCTCAATTCCCTTTTATGAGATCCGGTGTCCAAGAACAATGCCTTCTTCCACCATGAAATGACATTTCTCCCTGTTGAGTACTGACAGGCGTAATCACACGCGTATAACGCAAGCGCACGTATCGTTCAAGTAGTATAAAAATATCGATCCCACGAGGACTTAATTCCTACTGTCGTTATTAATTGTTGAATCTATTGATTTACAAGTATCTAATTAGGGGAGAAGAGGAAGTTTGCTTTGGTTGGTTGAATGTGGATTTTGCTTAAATAAAGAAAATATTAAAGAAACTAACAAAAGAAATAAAAGAAAATACTAAGGAAAATAAAAGAAAAGACTCCAAGATCTAGGGTCGTGACTCCACACAATACTATTAAGAAGATGAATTGACTCCCTTACCTATGTGTATTAATTTAGTTTGCTAACCTGGAACACGAAAATATGCAAAAGCCTCTTCCGATGGTCAGACACAAATACCCAGTTTAACCCAGTTGAACCATATTCCTATATCAACCACATTACCCTGGATTCATTAAGACCAAGTTCCAATTATGGATACCCACACTCGACAGGTATATGCCTATCCTGTAAGGAAATCTATTAAAGGGTTATCTATCCTCAAGGAAGATCGTGAGTTATTAAGTCTAAGGTTGAAACCTAAAATCCCTATGTCTAGTTCATTTTAGATTTACCCCATCAATCTTATTAATGGCCAGTTAACAAGACGCATTAAGCTTAAGACTCAATAAACAAACTACAGAACTACCCATAAGAAGAAAATCAATTATTAAGTGTGTGTATTGTGTTTCATCACTTCCCTAGAATAAAAATAAAATGCTGGGGGTTGGGGGATCCACTTTTACTATTTATAATTTAGAAATCTCCCTTACTATAATATAGAATTTAACGGTGATATAGCTAACCAGCCATGTAGGCGGTATTCCTTATTAAGTCAGATTTAAATGAAGTCCAACCAGCCATAAAGGCGGTACTATTATTTGTTCATAAACCAGCCATATAGGCGGTAATTATCTGTCACCTAAAGACCAGCCATATAGGCGGTGCCACATTATGCCAAATAAATAAAACTAGCCATTAAGGCGGTAATTCCTCTTAGTGAATAATAAATTTTATATTATAATTAAGGGAGATTAATCTAAATTAAAATATTAAAAGCTTCACCCTTCCCCCAACGGAAATTTAACTACTAAACATAAAAAGAAAGGAGGAAAAGGAAGAGAACTACTGCTATTGAAAATAAAAATGCATAAATTAAATACTTAAAATAAATACAAAGAAGATGCAATCCTTAAATTCCTTACAAAAACCTAAGGAAAGCATGAGAATTACAAATGAAATGGCTTGGTATTTATAGAAAAACCTAAAGGCTTCCACCAATTTCTCCACTGATTGCTCCACGAATTGCTCCACCAAACACTCCACTAAACATGCCACAAGACATGGCATCAAACATGACACCAAACATGGAATCAAACATGGCACTAAACATGCAAGCATGTTTGGTGGAAGTTTGACAATTTTTATTTTTTTATTTTATTAATTTTATTTTATATTTTGTAAATGACTATAGCTGATACACAAAATATACTTTATTGTTCATCTATTTCGGCAGTGAAAACTTCCGAATTCGAAATTATTTTGACTTTCAAAGTTGTAGATCTTCGGGTCTTCTTTAATCTGCAACTTGAATCGGCCCAATCGAAGATCGGACGTAAAGGTTATGGCCAAAATACGAACATTGCGCAAAATTGGAAATTTTGACTGCATTTCGTGACGCGTATAGAAAGATTTCGTTTTTGACCTTTTCCCCTCTGGATTTCATCGTTTTAGCCCCGAGTTGATTCCATTAAGTCAAATATTATTTTTATCTGCAAAAGAAATAAAAACACATCAAAACATTCATAAAACTCGAGAAACTATACAAAATATTAGGTTAAATGAGTGGGAAATAGTGATATAAATACCACTCATCAAGTACCAGGTTTGTGTCTTCGCACCTTTGTAACACATGTTCTAGATTTTACAAACAATGATCAAAAGAATCTCCAAACACAGAGAAGTCATCCATAAATACCTCCATACTCTGCTCCAACATGTCTGAGAAAATGACCATCATGCAATGCTGAAATGTGGCTGGGGCATTACATAATCCAAATGGCATTCTGCGGAAAGTAAAAGTACCATAGGGACATGCAAATGTAGTTTTCTCCTGATCTTCTGAGGCGATAGCAATCTGATTGTACCCTGAGTATCCGTCCAGAAAACAGTAATACTCATGTCCTGCCAGTCTGTCCAGCATTTGATCAATGAAAGGCAGCGAGAAATGGTCCTTCCTCATGGCTTTGTTCAGCTTTCGGTAGTCCATGCATACTCTCCATCCAGTCACCGTTCTTGTTGGAATCAGCTCGTTCTTTTCATTGGTGACCACAGTAATTCCTCCTTTCTTTGGCACACACTGCATAGGGCTTACCCAAGTGCTGTCTGAGATGGGGTAAATGATGCCAGCATCCAACCATTTGATGATTTCTTTCTATACAACTTCCTTCATGATTGGATTCAGTCTCCGTTGATGTTCCACTGTGGGTTTGTACTCATCGTTCATCAGGATCTTGTGCATGCAAAATGATGGACTAATGCCTCGAATGTCAGCTATAGTCCAGCCAATGTCTTTCTTGTGCTCTTGTAACACTCTTAGTAACTTTTCTTCCTGTTCCAATGTTAGAGAAGAAGAAATAATAACAGGTAATTCAGAAGAGTTTCCAAGAAATGCATACCTGAGATGGCTCGGAAGTAACTTCAGCTCCAGCTGTGGTGGTTCTTCAATTGAGGGCTTGAGTCGATCTTTCTTCAGGAGTTCAAGACTTTCCACTGGTGGTGTTGCTTTGAAACGAAATAGCTTGTCAAAGTAGTTGATACATTCCATAATCTCAGCATCAATCTCACTATCAGTCATGTTGGTGATACAAGCTTCAAGTTTGTCTGTGGGAATCGACTCAGTATCATGAACATCAACGCTGAAACATTCTTCCTCTTTTTCATCGCTCGGGAATTTCATAGCTTTGAAAACATTGAAGGTAACTTCTTGGTCCTGAACTTTCATGGTTAATTCTCTTTTTTGAACATCAATCACAGTTCGTCCTGTCGCCAAAAATGGTCTCCCAAGGATGATAGGCACATCTTTGTCTTCTTCCATGTCTAGAATGATGAAATCTGCTGGGAGAATAAGTTTGTCAACTTTGACCAGCACATCTTCAACAACTCCTCCTGGAAATACGAGTGTTCTATCAGCAAGTTACAGTGAAACTGATGTAGGCATTGCTTCTCCAATTTGCAGTTTCCTGTAAATAGAAAAAGGCATTAAGTTAACACTAGCACCTAAATCACATAAAGCCTTACCGATTTAATGTTCTCCAATGGTACACGGGACTGTGAAACTGCCAGGATCTTTCAACTTCGGGGAAAGTTTACTCTGAATGATGGCACTGCATTCTTCCGTCAATGTTACTGTCTCATAATCTCCCAATCTCCGTTTTCGTGAAAGAATATCTTTCATGAATTTGACATAGCTGGGCATTTCTTCCAATGCTTCTGCAAATGGGATGTTAATGTGCAGCTTTTTGAACACCTCTAGGAATCGAGCAAACTGCTTGTCCAGTTTATTTTTCTGACGCTGAGGAAAAGGTGGAGGTGGAGTAATCTGTTCTTTTTCCTTTGCTTCTTTTTCCTCCATCTGTTGCTCTGCTTCTTTTGCACTTCTTCTTGGTTGTCTTGATTCCAACATCTTTGTTGATCTCAGTACCGCTTTTCAAGGTGATGGCTTGACATTGCTCCTTCCCTCAATTCCTTGGATTTGGTTCTGTGTTACTGGGAAGATTTCCTGGTGGTCTGTAACTCTGAGCACTGGCCAGTTGTCCAATCTAATTCTCCAGTGTTTTGATAGAAGCTGATTGGCTTTGATTAAATGTTGTTTGGGCTTGAAACATAGCATCGTATTTTGCTTCTTACTTTTGAACATCTCTGCAAACCATTCTTTTATTTTGGTTCTTTTTCATGCTCTTGGCCTTTATTCTGCTAGTGGAATCTAGGTGGATAGTTCTGTTGCTGGAATCCAGGTGGTGGGTTGTTCTTTTGCCCTGAATTATTGTTCCATGAAAAATTAGGATGATTCCTCCACCCAGGATTGTAGGTGCTGGAATATGGATTATTCCCCTGTCTGTTGAAATTATTGACATAGTTCACCATCTCTTCAGTTTGGGTTGGCTCTGGTGCTCCTCCATATAATGAACTTGTGGATCCACCATTAACCTTCATGTTAAGAGTTTCTAGATTTTTACAAATCATATCCAGCTTGGCATTCAGTGCTGTGTTGGCTCCAACTTCATAAATTCCTACGATTCTTTGAATCATGCTCCTTTCTGTTGGCCACAAAGAATTGTTGTTGGCCATTTCTTCAATTAGGTCCCAAGCCTGATCTTCTCGTTTTGCCATTAGTGCTCCTCCAGCAGCAGCATCAATTGTGGTTCTCATTATTCTAGAAAGTCCATTGTAGAATGTTTGGACTTATAGCCATTTTGTAATTTCATGATGAGGACATTTCCAAAGCAAATCCTTGAATCTTTCCCAAGCTTCGCAGAGGGATTCTAAATCTTACTGCACGAAGGATGTGATGTCATTCCTTAACTTTGCAATTCTGGCCGGTGGAAAATATTTTACAAGGAATTTGGTGGCTAGAGTGTTCCAAGTTGTGATGGAACCTGCTGGTAGTGAATGTAACCAAGCTTTTGCTCTGTCTTTCAGGGAATATGGAAAAACCCGCAATCTCATAGCTTCTTCAGCTCCTCGGTTGTAATTGAAAGTGCCGTAAACTTTTAGGAAGTTGCTGATGTGGGCATTAGGATCTTCAGTTGTATTCCCCCCAAATTGAACTGATTGCTGAATCATCTAGATACATGTTTTGATGTCACCTGCATTTGCTGGTAAGGGAGGAAGTACAATACAAGAAATGAGGCAATCTACCACTGGAATGGTTCTGTCTCGAATGGGAAATGGTGGTGCAACCTCCAAAGGTTCAGGTTCCATGTTGACAATTGCTTCTTGGCCTTCTCGCCTTTCCCTTCTCAATTATCTGATGGTTCTTTCAATCTCAGGGTCGAGCGGTCGGATTTCAAAGCTTCTAGTTCGTCTCATTAAGTGTCTGAGAACCTGAGACAAGTGAAAACAAAAACAGTAAGTAAAAAAGAAAAATTAGATACAAGTAACAAATCTAACTCGTAAACTAATAGTAAAAGTAAATAAGTCCCCGGCAACAGCGCCAAAAACTTGACCGATGCTTACACACACGTATAACGCAAGCACACGTATCGTTCAAGTAGTATAAAAAAGTATCGATCCCACGAGGACTTAAAACCTTAATTTATTAATTTAATGGGCCAAAGGATTACTGGTATCTAATAGTTTGTTTGATATGATTGGAAAAAGGTGATGATTCTAAATTTAAAAACATAAAAATAAAATTTCCGTAAGTAGATTGAAGAAAATCCCAAATTATTAAAAACTATCCAGAGTTCTGATTTATTCCAATATTATTTAAAAGATGAACTGGTTATCATATAGTTGGGTAATATATTGATTTATTAACCTGGAACACTAATTTATGTAAAAGCCTCTTCCGATGGTCAATTACAAATACCTAGTATAACCCAATTGAACCATATTCCTATGTCAACCACATTATCTGGATTTATTAAGATTAAGTTCCAATTATGGCTACCCCCGCCCAACAGGTATATTCCTATCCTGTAAGGAAATCTATTAAAGGGTTATCTATCCTTAAGGAAGATTGTGGGCTATTGAGTCTAAGGTCTTAACTTAAAATCCATATGTCTAGTTCATTTTAAGTTTACCTAATCAATTTTATTAATGGCCATTTAATAAAAAGCATTAAGATTAAGACTCAATAAATAAATCTTTACATTACCCAAACTATAGTCTAACCACTTATAAAACCGTGATATTGAAATTCATCACAACCCTAGATAACTGACTTAGTTACGACACATAACTAGGGCTAATGAAAACTTAAAAGACATAAAGTAAATGCTGAAAAGTAAATGCGATAAAGTAAAGGCGGAAAAGTAAATGAAAATAAACTGCCAAGGTAAAAGGAATTACTTCTACTATTACTAACTTAGATATCTCCCTTAATATAACATAATCACTTGTGAGATTAAAACCAACCGGCCATATAGGCGGTAACCTAATTAAGTCAAATTAAGTCCGACCAGCCATAAAGGCGGTAAATTTGTCCATGAACCTGCCATATAGGCGGTAAGGGAATTTAAATAGCCAATCGACCAATATAGCGGTATCCTTGTTAAGTCAGGTTTAATCCGGTTTATAATAAATAGCCAACCGACCAATATAACGGTATCCTCATTAAGTCTAATTTTAAATAGTGAATATGTTATGTCTAAGGGAGATTAATCTAAATAGTAATAGTAAAAAAATTACATTTCACCTTGGCAGGGAGAAGTTATCTCCTCATGGTTGAATAGTAAAACTGTAAAAAGTAGAAAGTAAAAATAAATTACTATTACTATTCAAATAGTAAAAGTACTATTATTACAAAATGAAATTACTATTACTATTACAAAACTGTAAATAAAAGAAACTAGGTAGAAAACTCTCTATTTACATCAGAGAATTCAGAGAGGAAGGTACATCTAAAATTAAAATTTGAAGCTCTATTTATAGGGGCGGATAGGTGTCCAGCGTCGCGACGCGTAAAGCTTCAGCGTCGAGACGTTGGAACAGTGACACGTGTCACTCCTTGATTCGCCGGTCAAATTCTTATCCGGATAACTCAATGATTATGCTGACGTCATTGATGATGTCATGATAATGTGGCGCTGACGTGGCGCTGACGTGGCGACACGTGTCGAAAGCGATTGTCGGCACCGTATGATTGCGACACGTGGCGCCACATGGCACGATTTGATTGGCTGATGATGACGTGGCACTTTGACTTGGTCAACGACTTATGTGGATGATGACGTAGCATGACACATGGCAAAGTTGACTGGTTGACTTGATGACGTGGCTGATGACGTGGCGATGGTGATTGTCGGCACCATAGAATGATGACAAGTGGTATGGCGCATGTTAGCAGATCGGCTCTGATGGTGGCACGTGGCACGGCGCATGTTAGCAAAGTCAAACTTCTCAAATTATTGACCGTTGACCGACACATGTTAGCGTTGACGAAGCACGCTGGGCGTCACGACGCTGAAGGTTTGGGAGTCGCGATATCGGACCTTTATTTTGTCAATTTATCCGATTTTGCTTCAAATCACCTCTAGAATGTCCTGAACTTTATTTATCTACAAAATAACACAAAACACATCAAAATATTCACAAAACTCAAGAAACTATACAAAATATTAGGTTAAATGAGTGGGAAATAGTGATAGATTTACCACTCATCAGGTAAGAATCTCTCATATTCTCATCTCAGAATATTCAGATGTTTAACATTTACACATGTATACAAAGAGCTCAGGCAGAAGCTCGATACAAGGACTACCCCATGCATTTTCATAGGCTATGGAGACGAGAAATTTGGATACAAGCTATAGGACCCAAAGGAAAAGAAGATCACCAAAAGCATGAATGTAGTGTTTCTTGAAGCCCAGATAATAGAAGACACTAAAAAGCCCAAGATGCCTTCTAAAACCAGTACCGACAATACTGATGCAAATCCAGACACAACCCCAGCACCAACACCAATGGCTACATATGATGATGGAGTGCAAGATATGTCAGAAGTAGGACCAGAGGAGGAAGGAGGTGTTGAACAGGGGGAGCTCCAGCCTGCTCCATCAGAGGCTTCAGCATCATCCACAAATCCGGATGACAACAGACAGCCAGAATCTCCAGTACGAAGACCTGAGCGAGGCCGGATTCCATCAGCCAGATACTTAGGATCAAAATATATTCTACTTACTAACGAGGGGGAGCCATAAACCTTCAATGAAGTGGTATCTCATAAAGACAAAGACAAATTGCTGCAAACAATGCAGGATGAGATGGAATCTCTGCAGAAAAATAACACTTATGAGATAGTCAAGCTCCCACATGGAATGAAGACACTGAAGAACAAATGGGTGTTCAAGATCAAGAAAGATGGCAGCGGGAAAGTGGTGAAACATAAAGCTCGCTAGTTGTCAAAGGATTTCTACGGAAAAAGAGAATTGAATTTGATGAGATTTTTTCACTAGTGGTAAAAATGACTTCAATCCGAGTCTCCTAGGATTAGTAGCCAAATTGAACTTGGAGCTTGAATAGAAGGATGTTAAAATAGTATTTCTTCATGGTGATCTAAATGAAGAAATCTACATGGAGCAGCCAGAATGATTCAAGGTTGTAGGAAAAGAAAACCTTGTTTACAAGTTGAAAAAGAGCTTGTAGGGCTCAAGCAAGCACCAAGACAGTGGTACAAGAAGTTCGACTCATTCATAGTGGTTCAAGGCTACAAAAGAACTATAGCAAGTCAGTGTGTATACATTCAGAGGTTTCCAGATGGAAATTTGTTACTCTTCTACTGTATGTAGATAGCATGTTGATTGTTGGATAAGAAGCAGCAAAGATCAGC
This sequence comes from Zanthoxylum bungeanum, assembly GCA_019454045.1. Classification (NCBI taxonomy): domain Eukaryota; kingdom Viridiplantae; phylum Streptophyta; class Magnoliopsida; order Sapindales; family Rutaceae; genus Zanthoxylum; species Zanthoxylum bungeanum. The sequence continues at coordinate 32,945 of SKCR01037880.1, read as the reverse complement.
CAGTTGAAGAAAGAACTCTCCAAGGCTTTCGACATGAAAAACTTAGGACCAGCTCAACAGATTTTGGGAATGACAATTGTTCATGATAGATATAACAAGAAGTTATGGCTTTCACAAGAAAGGTATATTGAACGGGTAATCAGAAAGCTTGATATACAAAAAGTCATACCAGTCAGCGTTATGCTAGTGCATCATTTCAAATTGAGCAAGAGTTTGCGCCCCTCATCTAAGAAAGAGATAGAGGAAATGTCAGTAATACAATATTTGTTCAGCTGTTGGGAGCCTAATGTATACAATGTTATATAACAGGCCATACATTGCACACGCAGTGGGTATAGTGAGTTGTTTTCTCTCTAACCCTATAAAGCAACACTGGGAGGCAGTCAAATGGATTCTCAAGTCCTCAAAGGTACAACAAAGTTTCGTCTATGTTACAGGGAAGCTGATCCGATCTTGGTAGGCTATACAGATTCAGATGGCAGGAGATTTTGATGGTAGGAAATCTACATCAGGATTCATCTACATTTTTACAGGGGGAGCTGTGTCATGACAGTCAAGATTGCAGAGGTGTATTGCATTATCCACAACAGAAGCTGAGTACATTGTTATAGCTGAGGCAGGAAAGGAAATGTTGTGGCTAAAGTGTTTTCTCCAAAAGTTAGGGATCCAACAGACAGATTACAAGATACACTGTGACAGTCAGAGTGCTCTGGACTTGAGCAAGAACTCAATGTATCACTCCCAGACGAAACATATTGATATTCGCTATCACTGGATACGCGAGGTGATGGATCAACAACTGCTGAGACTCTGAGACTAGTGAAGATCCATACAGATGAGAATCCAGTAGACATGTTAATGAAAATGGTTACTCGGGACAAACTAGAGTTGTGCAGAGACATAACCGGGATTGCTGTCAGATGACGATGGTTTCAGATACAGCTGGAGGGGGAGAATTGTAATGAATTCCAGTTGCAGAAACAACAAGAATAATTTGGTGGCTTGATTGGCTTGGTTGTCATTACAATTAAAGTCAACAAATCATGAGTAATTGGTGCCACCAAATCAGAGATGATTGGTGGTGGAAACGTGAGCAACCTTGCCCTATAAATTGAAGTTCAAACCAGTGTTGTAACGCATCCCAAAGAGTGTAATTGTATAGGAAGTGTGAGGTTTTTGTTAAGTTTCATTTTTATAAACTTGTAATCTATTCTTGAAAGTAATAGATAGCAGTTCGGTTTTTTCCTCAAAACACTCTAAGAGTGATCGGTGAATCACAACAAAAGATGGTTTTAATATTCTATTATTATTATTTTATTTTTTGAAGTGATTTTAATTTGTAGGGTGGAATTTCAGTTAAATGAAGTTTAATTTAGTTGAGTTATAATTGAACAACATAAGTGGAATAGTTGCACTCTGTTGAGCGAGGCCGGATTCCATCAGCCAGATACTTAGGATCAAAATATATTCTACTTACTAACGAGGGGGAGCCATAAACCTTCAATGAAGTGGTATTTCATAAAGACAAAGACAAATGGCTGCAAGCAATGCAGGATGAGATGGAATCTCTGCAGAAAAACAACACTTATGAGATAGTCAAGCTCCCACATGGAATGAAGACACTGAAGAACAAATGGGTGTTCAAGCTCAAGAAAGATGGCAGCGGGAAATGTGTGTTGAAACACAAAGCTCGGCTAGTTGTCAAATGATTCCTACAGAAAAAAGGGAATTGAATTTGATGAGATTTTTTCACCAGTGGTAAAAATGACTTTAATCTGAGTCATCATAGGATTAGTAGCCAGATTGAACTTGGAGCTTGAACAGATGGATGTCAAAATAACATTTCTTCATGGTGATCTGAATGAAGAAATCTACATGGAGCAGCCAGAATGATTCAAGGTTTCAGGAAAAGAAACATTGTTTGTAAGTTGAAAAGGAGCTTGTACGGGCTCAGCAAGCACCAAGGCAGTGGTACAAGAAGTTCGACTCATTCATGGTGTGTCAAGGCCACAAAGAACTGTAGGCAGGTCAGTGTGTATACATTTAGAGGTTTCCTATGGAAATTTGTTACTCTTCTACTGATGTAGATGACATGTGATTGTTAGATAAGAAGCAGCGAAGACCAGCCAGCTGAAGAAGGAACTCTCTAAGGCTTTCGACATGAAAGATTTAGGACTAGCTCAACAGATTTTGGAAATGGAAATTGTTTGTGACAAACAACAAGAAGTTATGGCTTTCACCAAGAAATGTATATTGAACGGGTAATCAGAAGGCTTGATATACAGAAATCCAAACCAGTCAGCGTTATGCTAGCGTATCATTTCAAATTGAGCAAGAGTTCGAGCCCCTCATCCAAGAAAGAGATAAAGAAATGTCAGCAATATCATATTCTTCAACTGTTGAGAGCCTAATGTATGCAATGGTATGTACACAGGCCAGACATTGCACACGCAGGGGTGTAGTGAGCTGTTTTCTCTCTAACCCTGGAAAGCAACACTGGGCAGGCAGTCAAATGGATTCTCAAGTCCTCAAAGGTACAACAAAGTTTCGTATGTGTTACAGGAAGCTGATCCAATCTTGGAAGGCTATACAGATTCAGATATGGCAGGAGATCTTGATGGTAAGAAATATAAATAAAGATTCATTTACACTTTTGCAGGGGGAGCTGTGTCATGACAGTCAAGATTGCAGAGGTGTATTGCATTATCCATAATAGAAGTTGAGTACATTGCTATAGCTGAGGTGGGAAAGGTAATGTTGTGGCTAAAGCATTTTCTCCAAAAGTTAGGGATCAAGCAGACAGATTACAAGATACATCGTGACAGTCAGGGTGCTCTGGACTTGAGCAAGAACTCAATGTATCACTCCCGGACGAAACTTATTGATATTCGCTATCACTGGATACGCGAGGTGATGGATCAACAACTGCTGAGACTCTGAGACTAGTGAAGATCCATACAGATGAGAATCCAGTCGACATGTTAACGAAAATGGTTACTCGGGACAAACTAGAGTTGTGCAGAGACATAACCGGGATTGCTGTCAGATGACGATGGTTTCAGATACAGCTGGAGAGGGAGAATTGTAATGAATTCCAATTGCAGAAACAACAAGAATAATTTGGTAGCTTGATTGGCTTGGTTGTCATTGCAATTAAAGTCAACAAATCATGAGTAATTGGTGCCACCAAATCAGGGAGTGATTGGTGGAAATGTGAGCACCTTGCCCTATAAATTGAAGTTCAAACCAGTGTTGTAACGCATCCCAAAGAGTGTAATTGTATAGGAAGTGTGAGGTTTTTGTTTAAGTTTCATTTTTTTTAAACTTGTAATCTATTCTTGAAAGTAATAGATAGCAGTTCGGTTTTTTTCCTCAAAACACTCTAAGAGTGATCAGTGAATCACAACAAAAGATGGTTTTAATATTATATTATTATTATTTTGTTTTTTGAAGTGATTTTAATTTTGTTGGGTGGAATTTCAGTTAAATGAAGTTTAATTTAGTTGAGTTATAGTTGAACAACATAAGTGGAATAGTTGCACTCTGTTGAGTTCAACTAGAATTTTATCTGAATTACAGCCTCATGCTCAAGAGTTTATGAATACATGCATTGTGTAATAAGCTGTGTTATTGACAAACAAATGCCCGATTGGGATGATTGTAGCACAACGGGCAGTTAAGAAAAAGGGTTAATTACATTTAGTGTCACTGTGGAGCCAATTGGGTTGTTTTTAACTCTTGTTAATTTATTGAATTATGGACTAGAATATGGAGTATCCGGTTCTTTTTTGTGGTTTACAACTGAATTTGCAATAAGTCTCAATCCCAATCCTTGTTTTTTCTGCTTCTCTTCTTGGGGTACATTCTGCCCACTTAAGTTCTATTTGTTCCCCATGCTTGAAAGACTTCAAGGAGACTATAGGGTTAATTGAAGTTTGTTTTTATTCAATGGGGGTCTTTTCAGGTTATTTTACATTTTCAATTTTCTTTTGATGTGACAAGTTGCGGTATCCACCTTATTTTGTAATTTGAAGAATATAAGCCCTTCTTATTATTAATGCATTTGTGATAGTGTATTTTTTTATTTCTAGGTGTTCTCGTTGACTTGATAAACTGAGATAGTTACGTCGATTTTAAATTTTTTGAAACTGGAGCCCTCTTGGAAATCTTGTTGGCATCTGAATCTAATTTAAGATCAATTTCACTGTTCATTTTGACACTCATGGAGGTCCTCTGCTAAGTGCTATTTGACATGCTTTATCTGCTATCACCTGTGTCTTATGCCCTGCCTTATGCCTCAGAAAACTTATGTGGCTTGGAGTATTCTACATGTGTTTTACCCTCTGGTTATGCAATAGGCTACATTGATGGCACCTTTGTAAGTTTTTCTTTCTTTTCTTTGTTCAACTATGATTAATAATGTTATTTTTGTCAGGCATTCAAAATAAGTTTAGCTTTTTAATAACTTTGTGGGTGATTTTAACCTTTTAGAATGGTTCATATTATCTGCCAATCATCATTAGTTCTTTTCACCCTTTCAGAATTCTTTTCCTTCAGTTTTTGTTGAGGACTAATTGTTGACGGCTGATTTTGGTCTCAGGGTAATATTGGAATATCACTCCCGAGGAAATCCTCCTCCAACTGTGAATTTGTTTGGTTATGGGGGACCAAAGGCAAATTTAGCGGGAAAACAAGAAAATACGCCAATCAGACAAGGTGTTTTAACGTGGTTCGGCGGATTTTGGGATCCGACCTACGTCCACGGGCAAGAACAGGATGGTGCTTTTTATTACTCAAATACACTCCCCGAGTCTCTTCCTTGCTTTTACAATTAGAGCTCTATGATTCTAATTTCTCACTCTTGTGATGATTTTTAGATGCCTTTTACACATGCTCTACCCTTCTATTTATAATAATACAGAAATCAGATTCCTATTTGTATAAGAAATCCTACTGGACTCAATCTTCTCTTCTTGTAAGGTTTCCTGATCCGGTGCTGCATTCTCCTTTCGTATTCCCTTTTGGATTCTGATTCCTTCTCCTTGCGAGAGTATGACATTTCTTATCTTATCCATAAGAATGGGGCGCTGCTGTCTTGGATACTTCCCGTCGTCTGGTCGGTCTTAATGAGGTCGGTCATGACAATCTTTTATGCTGAGAGTGTTCCTGCCGACATCTATAGTGCTCGGTCTCCCGGACCATAGTGGTCGGTCCTTTCGTAATGAGGTCGGTCTATTCATGGTGTGGTCGGTCTTTTTCATGATGTCAACCAGGGAAAGAAATTTACCCTTTCGTCCTTGTTGTGCTGTCTTAAATGCCGTAGTGCCTGAAAACACCATCAACATCTGTCCCCTAGTTCTCGGTAATAACACGAGTTTGTGAGTTGATGCCGGGAACTAAAAAAAAAAGATGGTGTGCTGATCGCCTAACTGGTGGTCGTTTCCAGAAATCACAGAGAAATTGTCTTCTCCATCAACTAAGTCTTTTGTTTCTATCTTCATATCCTCGGTTATTGGAGATGCTGACCCTTTTCAGAATGATTCTCCACCTCAAAGCAAATTGCTTACTTGGGTCGTCCCATCAGGAGATGAAGTTCCTCTTGTTGTCCAAACTACAAATGACTCCTCCTCGGTAATATCTGTACCAGAGATTTGGAGGTCCTGACCACTGACTGATCCAATCTTGATTGTGAGGAGAAAATTTTGCCTCTGAGCTAACGATGATGTGCTCGGTGGCATGTGATCCTGTCTCGAGCTGTGAGAGATGCTCGGGCCTGGGGGAATGTTACGTCTCCAGTCCGAAGGACTTATTCGGTAGGACGTAACCCGACCCCGAATGAAGAAAGGCACTTGGACCTGGGGGAATGTTACGTCCCCAGACCGAAGGGCTGACTCGGTGGGACGTACCCCGACCCTGAGCTGAGAAAGGCACTTGGACCTGGGGGAATGTTATGTCCCCAGTCCGAAAGGCTGACTCGGTGGGACGTACCCCGACCCCGAGCTGAGAAAGGTACTTGGACCTGGGGGAATGTTACGTCCCCAGACCGAAGGGCTGACTCGGTGGGACGTTCCCCGACCCCGAGCTGAGAAAGGCATTTGGTCCTGAGGGAATGTTACGTCCCCAGTCCGAAGGGCTGACTCGGTGGGACGTACCCCGACCCTGAGCTGAGAAAGGCACTTGGACCTGGGGGAATGTTACGTCCTCAGTCCGAAGGGCTGACTCGGTGGGATGTACCCCGACCCCGAGCTGAGTGAAACACTTGGCTCTGGGGGAATGTTACCTCCCCAGTCCAAAGAAACCGACTCGGTGGGACGTAACCCGACCCCGAGCTGAGTGAAAGACTTGGGCTCTGGGGGAATGTTACCTCCCCAGTCCAAAGAAGACTAACTCGGTGGGACGTAACCTGACCCCGAGCTGAGAAAGGCACGTGGACCCGGGGGAATGTTACGTCCCCAGACCGAAGGGCTGACTCGGTGGGACGTACCCCGACCCCGAGCTGAGAAAGGCACTTGGACCCGGGGGAATGTTACGTCCCCAGACCGAAGGGCTGACTCGGTGGGACGTACCCCGACCCTGAGCTGAGAAAGGCACTTGGACCTGGGGGAATGTTACGTCCTCAGTCCGAAGGGCTGACTCGGTGGGATGTACCCCGACCCCGAGCTGAGTGAAACACTTGGCTCTGGGGGAATGTTACCTCCCCAGTCCAAAGAAACCGACTCGGGGGACGTAACCCGACCCCGAGCTGAGTGAAAGACTTGGGCTCTGGGGGAATGTTACCTCCCCAGTCCAAAGAAGACTAACTCGGTGGGACGTAACCCGACCCCGAGCTGAGAAAGGCACTTGGACCCGGGGGAATGTTACGTCCCCAGACCGAAGGGCTGACTCGGTGGGACGTACCCCGACCCCGAGCTGAGAAAGGCACTTGGACCTGGGGGAATGTTACGTCCCCAGTCCGAAGGGCTGACTCGGTGGGACGTACCCCGACCCCGAGCTGAGAAAGGCACTTGGACCCGGGGGAATGTTACGTCCCCAGACCGAAGGGCTGACTCGGTGGGACGTACCCCGACCCCGAGCTGAGCTGAGTGAAACACTTGGCTCTGGGGGAATGTTACGTCCCCAGTCCGAAGGGCTGACTCGGTGGGACGTACCCCGACCCCGAGCTGAGAAAGGCACTTGGACCTGGGGGAATGTTACGTCCCCAGACCGAAGGGCTTACTCGGTGGGACGTACCCCGACCCCGAGCTGAGAAAGGCACTTGGACCTGGGGGAATGTTACGTCCCCAGTCCGAAGGGCTGACTCGGTGGGACGTAACCCGACCCCGAGCTGAATAACCAAGTGTCCTCGGCGGAATGAAATCCAGCCCCGAGCCGAATAAACAAGTGGCCTCGGCGGAACGAATCCAGCCCCGAGCCGATTAACCAAGTGGCCTAGGTGGAACGAATCCAGCCCCGAGCCGATTAACCAAGTGGCCTAGGTGGAACGAATCCAGCCCTGAGCCGATTAACCAAGTGGCCTCGGCGGAACGAATCCAGCCCCGAGCACTGGTTAATCCTTGGGACTTATTCAGATGGGAAGTGTATCCACCTTTGAAGCCCTACCGAATCTGGCATGGGCGTCCCTTTGCCAGACCGGCGAAAAACAAAAACAAGATTATGGAAAATAAAATAAAAAGGCGGGGGTGACTTAGCACTTATCCCAAGACAAAAACATTTCGCAAGCATAAACAACAACATGGATGCCTCAAAACAGCGTCCCGCCCGAGGTCTCCAAAACACAATTCTGAATCTTCCAATTCAGTGTCCCGACGAACCAGGATTCGGATCAGAAGAGCGTTTGAATGGTAAGGGCACATCCTCTACACGTCGGTTCCCTGGGGATCCTGTGTATTGTATGAGGGCTCCTCCTTACCACGCTGGAGCAGGCACACGCCACAGGGGTATACGCCTCCCCGTGCTGTGTCTCTCACAGATCCGGATGATGAATGGATCAAAGAGTGTCCGGGGTACTAAGGGCATATTCCTCCTTAGGCCTGGCATCACTGGAGTTAGCAATCGTCACGGGGGTGTCATCATCCCACGTGCTATGCTTTCCCACGGATCCATTACATCGGGTGGGCAAGGATCATAAGAGTGTTCGACACATTAAGGGCATGTTCCTCCTTACGTTCGACAACACTGGAGTAAGCAATCGCCACAGGGGTATCATCCCTCCCTGTGCTATGCTTCTCACGGATCCTGTATATTGAGCATGCCCCTGAGGGCCTGAGCCAGGAGAGATGCTTGGTTCTGGGGGAATGTTTCCTTCCCCAGACCAGTGAGTATTGACTCGGTGGGACGTAACCCGACCCCGAGCCGAAAATGGCCTCGGCGGAACGAATCCAGCCCCGAGCTGACTAACGAAGAGGTCTCGGCGGAATACGATCCAGCCCCGAGCCGATTAATGAAGGGGCCTCGGCGGAACGCTATCCAGCCCCGAGCCGAAAGACGTACTTGGCTCTGGGGGAATGTCCCATCCCCAGACCAATATGTATGACTCGGTGGGACGTAACCCGACCCCGAGCCGGATAACTGAATAGCCTCGGTGGAGCAAGGTCCAGACCCGAGCTGAGCAAGTCTTATTGTTTGGTCGCTTCTTTCTATATTTAGGCGCTAAGTTTGTCCCTGGTTTTTGAATAGGTCCTTCTTTTTATGTTTTAAGAAAGTGGACGAGAACCCTTTTTGAAAAGAGAATTTTTATTTGTGTTTCGGGGACAAACTGCCCTTTTTTTCAGTTGATTTGGCGGCCACATGCTCTTTGTCTGGTCGTCATAACTTCGTGGTCAATGTATTTGTTCAGATATCCGTTTCTTGCTAGGTCTTCCATCTGCTCTCGCAGATCTTTACATCTGTCCGTTGCATGTCCTCTGGAGTTGTGGTGTACACAATAAGCTTTTTGGTTCCTTCTGTCTGGTGGGAATCTCCTTTGGTCGGGTTCCACTAAGAGGCCTTCCCCCTGAATCTCCATGAAAATTTGTCCCAGTGGTTTCTTTAGGGGGATGTATGCATCTTCCCCGATCACATGGTTCACTTGGGTCGGCGCCCTTCTCTCCTGATTATCCCGGTGTAGTGGCTTGAATTCTTTGTGCTTCGGGGGAGGTCTTCTGGATTCTCTTTCTGTTCGGCGAGGGGCGCCTTCCCTTGTGGTTTTATCTCTGATGGTGTTCCATTTTCGGGACACTTTTTCTTCATTCTCTAACAAAACGAACTTCCGAGCCACCTCCAGAGCGGTGGCGTAGTCCGGGGTGTCCTGGATCCTTAGGTGGGTCCATAGTCTTCCGACCCTCAAGGCTCCTTTCAAGCTTTCTAGGGCCTCAGGGGACTCGTACCCTCCGACTTCGAGTACCATATTATGGTACCTTTCAATAAATATCTTCAGAGGTTCATCGTCTCCTTGCTTCATGAGCCGGAGTTCTCCGATCGTCTTTCTGGGGACACAAGCCCCCTTAAAGTGTCGTATAAATGACTTCTTCAGTTGCGTGAAGCTGCTGATGCTTCTTGGGGCTAAGCTCCTGTACCATAGAATGGCTGGTCCGGCCAGAGTTAGGGGGAACACTTTGCAGATGGCGTCCCCTGTTACCCCTTGCACTTCCATCAATAGGGTGAAACTTTCAATGTGGGTCTTTGGGTCGGTATGTCCCTTGTACGGTGTCATGGTCGGCATGTTAAATCGCTTCGGGAACTGTGCTGACCTTATCTCTTCTGTAAGGGGAGACCCATCTTCCTCGCCTCGGGTGTCTCCCGCGCCGATCTTGAGGCCTTCTTCCCATCTGGTCATCTCTTTTCTCAACCAAGACTTTATTTCACGGGCTGTGCCCCCGTGTCGCCTTCTGTGTCCTTCTGTTCTCCTGTGGCGTTCCTTGAGCTCGGAGGTCTCCTGTACGTCTTCGTTGTATTTTCTATTCTCCCTCTCGGAGTTGTAAAAACTGTCAGAGGAAGGGTCGGGTGATTGTTCCTCCTCTTCCCATGCGTCTTCTGATCGTGGCTCTCTTCCTACCACTTCAGATCTTATCCCATAGGGGCCTCTCTTTCTGGGTCCCTCGTCTTCGCTTACATCTACTACTCTTTTCCCTATTTCCCTCTCTTTCCTCCTCTGGCCGGTCCCGGTTTCAGGTTTCTCGGTTTTTGCTCCTTCCATTCTTTCTAGTCGATCCATCATAAACCTCATGCTATCTTCCATCTTTTTCATCCAGTCCATTGCCGGACCTCCTGGTTGGTGATTTCCGCCCTCCGCCATTTGTCTTATCACGTGAACTGCTTTTGTGAAGTTCCCCACAGACGGCGCCAACTGTTGACGGCTGATTTTGGTCTCAGGGTAATATTGGAATATCACTCCCGAGGAAATCCTCCTCCAACTGTGAATTTGTTTGGTTATGGGGGACCAAAGGCAAATTTAGCGGAAAACAAGAAAATACGCCAATCAGACAAGGTGTTTTAACGTGGTTCGGCGGATTTTGGGATCCGACCTACGTCCACGGGCAAGAACAGGATGGTGCTTTTTATTACTCAAATACACTCCCCGAGTCTCTTCCTTGCTTTTACAAATTAGAGCTCTATGATTCTAATTTCTCACTCTTGTGATGATTTTTAGATGCCTTTTACACATGCTCTACCCTTCTATTTATAATAATACAGAAATCAGATTCCTATTTGTATAAGAAATCCTACTGGACTCAATCTTCTCTTCTTGTAAGGTTTCCTGATCCGGTGCTGCATTCTCCTTTCGTATTCCCTTTTGGATTCTGATTCCTTCTCCTTGCGAGAGTATGACATTTCTCTTATCTTATCCATAAGAATGGGGCGCTGCTGTCTTGGATACTTCCCGTCGTCTGGTCGGTCTTTATGAGGTCGGCCATGACAATCTTTTATGCTGAGAGTGTTCCTGCCGACATCTATAGTGCTCGGTCTCCCGGACCATAGTGGTCGGTCCTTTCGTAATGAGGTCGGTCTATTCATGGTGTGGTCGGTCTTTTTCATGATGTCAACCAGGGAAAGAAATTTACCCTTTCGTCCTTGTTGTGCTGTCTTAAATGCCGTAGTGCCTGAAAACACCATCAACACTAATAATACAATCATCTTCCTCTTTTCACTTGATAGGTTGATCAGTATAATTGGCGCTATGCAATACTGATGTTTCCATTCGCTGTCCTAGGTTTGGCTAGAACATGTGATATTTTACAGAGCAATGCAGATTTGATCTTTGGAGGAATTACAGTCGTGTGCGGCATATTAGGTACACTAGCAGGAGGTTTTGCCCTGGATTTCGTAAATTCGACAGTCTCTAATGCTTTTAAGGTATATGCTCAAGTTTTTAAAAGGTTTTCTTTCTTGATATAGTTTTTTTTTTAATTGCTTCCTGCATAATATTATTCCCGGTTTGAGCTGCTGTGCATACTGGAAATACAAAATCCAACTCTTTCTTACTCTTTAACTTCATTAACCTGTTTGTCAGTTGCTTCAGGCATTGTATATTTCCTTGTTTGGGCTGCTATGCATACTGGAATAACCATATCCAATTGTTGGTACATTTTGTAGCTTCTTCGCAGACCAAAAGCTTATGCACTCAATGCCTGCCGGGATTACTCTTCTATACTCTCTGATGGTGTAGAAATTCTCCCTTCTATATCTGGCGTGCAAAGTGCTTTCTTAAGTTCTGTAACAAAGAAGCATTTGGATGAAACAAAGGAAAACGCTGATGCCTAACCAGCTGCCTTCTTCAAGAGACAAGGTCTTCGATTGCCACAAAGCAGAAATCAGAAGAGAGAATTGACTGTGCATAAAGTTTCTATACCATAACCTCAATCGGCAACCAAGCGACAATCAGAGCAGGGGAAGGAACTTCATGGACCTAACAAGGCAAATGCGATGCCTAACAAACTCCAAGCTTCTTCACAGCACAAGGTGCTTAATGAGACCAAAGTTTTCTTGTCGAAACCAGAGTCTCCAGCAAAGACTCTTTCAAAATGTCAGGTGATGTTGAGTGAAGTCCAGCAAGCACAACAGCAGCTGGAAACCAAGATCCACCGAAAGCAGCAAATAATAGAAGCCAGCTGCAAGTTGAAAAGTGCCAGCCACAAATAAAGTGAAGACAGCCTGAGCAAGCTGTAAACGTGTCCAAACCGCGTGGCACTGTTCACGCGGTTTGGGCACTATAAATTGAGCCCTAAATCCATTGTTTCAGTATCCCAAACGTGTGAGGAAAGATAGAGAGTAAAGTGTTTGAGAGTTTTTTTGTAAAGCTTGGATTATAAGCTTTGTAATTCTTTTGTGGGTATATATAAAAGAAGAGTTTTCTCTCAATTCACCTCTATTATTGTGTGTTTATTCACAACAAGTGGTATCAGAGCTACGGTTCCACGGAGGGATCCCGAAATTCGGAAACGAAGCTTCGGTTCGGAAAGTCGATTCCGACGAAAGTTGTCGAAAATCGATTTTGAGCATACCATCAGACGTTTCACGGTGAGACGAGCACGGTGGTATTTTCCGGCGATCGAACGGAGGTCTCAGCTGCCCTCACGCGCCGCACGCGCCATCCAGAGAGCTCGCCACGCGCTCCACGGGCAGACACGCGCTCCACGCGCTGCTCAAGGAAGAAGACGACCACGTCAGCCGCCACGTGTCGTCCAGTCAGCGTCCAGTCAGCGACACGTCACCAGACCCTGCACAGTCAGCAGCCCAGTCAGCAGTCCACGTCAGCAGCCCAGTCAGCGTCCACGTGGCATCCAGTCAACAGCCACGTCAGCACAGTTGCCACGTCATCGGTGCCTGGTAAATTTCAGATAAGTCCCTGAACTTTCTGGAAATTACAATTTAGCCCCTATACTTTCAGAAATTTTCAATTTAGTCCCTGAACTATTTTGAAATTGCAATATAGTCCCTGAATTTTTCCGTAATTGCACTTTGGCCCCTGAACTTTCGGAAATTGCACTTTGACCCCTGTAATTTCTGGAATTTGCAATTTGGTCCCTGTGTCGGATTTTGACAAACGAAGTGTCATTTCCACCATTTTCGGCCATTCCGGACGCAACGGTGAGGTCCGTTTTTTGAAATTCTGCTTAGAATTTTTATGATGGAGGGGAGCAACGGAAAAATGATTTTGTTAACCAGTACAAACTATTTCACATGGAGAGGAAGGATGAAAGACCTTCTGTATGTGAAGGACTATGATGGATCGGTGTTTCTGGAGCAGAAACCAGAAGGAATGACCGATGGAAAGTGGGCTAATCTTCACCAGAAAACATGCAGTACTATTCGTCAGTGGATCGACGACAGTATCGTGAACCATGTCAGTGAAGAGATAAATGCACGTGTCTTATGGAGAAAGCTGGAGGAGCTTTTTCGAGCAAAGACTGGAAACAACAAGCTGTACTACATCAAGAAGATGATGGGGTTGAAATACCAGGAAGGTACAGCTGTGGCGGATCATATCAACGATTTCCTCGGAACCATGAAGGAATTGTCTGGATTGGGCATAGACTTCGGAGATGAGGTAAATGGTTTAATACTCCTTAATACGTTACCAGAATCTTGGGAAACGTTCAGATCTACGGTGATCAATTCAGCCGCAGATGGGAAAGTCACTATGGAGATGGCAAAGACCAGGATCTTCGAGGAAGAAAAGAGGACGAGAATGCAGGAGTCAGCATCAGCCTCAACCTCAGAAGCTCTAGTGACAGAAAAGAACACCAGAAGGGGGAGGAGTAAAAGCCGAGGCCCAGGGAGATCAGACAAGAACCGAGGGAAATCAAGAACGAGGGACATTGAGTGCTATCACTGTAAAAAGAAAGGCCATATGAAGCGGGACTGTTACAAGTTGAAGAACGAGCAGTCCAGAAGAGATGGTGACTCTAATCAAGAAAGAGTTGCTACTACCACCGAGAAAACATCCAAAGACTTCTGCATAATGTATGAAGAAGCTGTTGTGAATCTTGCCAGCCACGAGACCAGTTGGGTGATAGATAGTGGCGCATCCATACACGCCACATCTCGCAGAGACTTCTTTTCATCTTACACACCAGGGGACTACGGTGCTGTAAGGATGGGGAATGACGGACAGTCCAAAGCCGTCGGTATTGGAGACATCTGCCTTGAAACAGACAACGGGACAAGGCTAGTGTTGAAGGGAGTCAAGCACATCCCAGACATTCGGTTAAACCTGATCTCAACAGGCAAGCTGGATGATGAAGGTTTCTGCAGCACCTTTAGTGACGGATGCTGGAAGCTCACTAAAGGATCAATGGTCGTGGCACGAGGTAAGAAAGATTCAACTCTGTATTTGATGCATGCTAAGCTTTCAAATAGTAGCATAAATACAGTCAACAGCAATGAGGCAGCCGAGTTATGGCACAAAAAGCTCGGTCACATGAGCCAAACAGGGATGGAGATACTACGCAGGCGGAATGTTCTTTCGGAATTGAAGAACTCACACTTACGGAAGTGTGAACACTGCATGGCTGGAAAGCAGAACAGAGTATCCTTCCAGAGCTCCCCGCCTCAACGGAAACCGGAGGTACTAGATCTCATACACTCAGATGTATGTGGTCCGATGCAGACACGAACACTTGGTGGGTCACTGTATTTTGTGACATTCATTGATGATCATTCAAGGAGGATATGGGCATACACCTTGAAGAGAAAAGATCAAGTGCTGGGAGTGTTCAAGGAGTTTCATGCTTTGGTGGAGAGAGAAACCGGCAAGAAACTAAAGTGCATCAGAACAGACAATGGTGGAGAATACAGAGGTCCGTTTGATCAGTACTGCAAGACGCAAGGAATCCGACATCAAACGACACCTCCGAAGACACCTCAGCTGAATGGCCTAGCTGAGAGGATGAACAGAACCTTGTGCGAGAGGATCAGAAGCTTGCTGTCACAAGCCAAGTTGCCGAAGACATTCTGGGGGGAGGCACTCATCACAGCAGTACATGTTTTGAACATGTCCCCAGCGGTCGCACTGAAAGGTAATGTTCCTAACCAAGCTTGGACAGGTAAAGAAGTGTCGTACGAGCACTTACATGTCTTTGGGTGCAAAGCATTTGTACACATCCCAAAGGACGAGAGATCCAAGCTTGATGCAAAGACGCGACAATGTGTCTTTATTGGCTATGGTCAGGATGATTTCGGCTACAAACTCTATGATCCTGTGGAGAAGAAGATTGTCAGAAGCCGAGATGTTGTCTTTGTTGAAGACCAGACCATAGAAGATATCCGGAAAGAGATGAAGACAATGCCCCAGCAATACAGAAATGTGAATCCAGAACCTCAGACACCGGTGCCAGTTCGAGTTGAAGGTGAGGTTCCCAGACATGAGGGTACAGGTGATGAAGCTCCCAGAGATGATGATCATGATCAACCACCAGTACCAGAAGTTCCACCAACTGTTCCACAGAGAAGGTCTGACAGAGACAGGCGACCTTCAACCAAATACTCTGCATATGAGTATGTGCTGCTTACTGACGGGGGAGAACCCGAGAGCTACCAGGAGGCTGTGGAAACAGAGGACAGAGAAAAGTGGGAGGAAGCCATGCAAGATGAGATGAAATCTTTGCATGACAATCACACTTTTGAGTTGGTGAAATTGCCAAGAGGCAAACGGGCTTTGAAGAATAAATGGGTGTACAGGGTGAAGCAACAGGAGCATACTTCACAACCCCGGTACAAAGCCAGATTAGTTGTCAAGGGATTCAATCAGAGGAAAGGCATTGACTTCGATGAAATCTTCTCTCCAGTGGTGAAGATGTCATCCATCAGAGTGGTACTCAGCTTAGCAGCAAGCCTCGACCTGGAAGTTGAGCAGATGGATGTCAAGACCGCATTTCTTCACGGAGATCTGGAAGAAGAAATCTACATGGAGCAACCAGAAGGCTCAGAGTCAGCGGGAAAGAGGACTTTGTGTGCAGACTCAGGAAAAGCCTATACGGTTTGAAACAGGCACCGAGACAGTGGTACGTGAAGTTTGAGTCAGTTATGGGGGAGCAGGGATACAAGAAGACCACTTCAGACCATTGTGTTTTCGTTCAGAAATTTTCTAACGAGGATTTTATCATCTTACTGTTATATGTAGATGATATGTTGATAGTTGGCAGGAATCAATCAAGGATTGATAATTTGAAGCAGCAACTGAGTAAGTCTTTTGAGATGAAAGACTTGGGGCCAGCTAAGCAGATTCTTGGCATCAGGATCGGTCGTGATCGGAAAGCCAGGAAGTTATACTTGTCACAGGAGGAGTACATCGAGAAGGTACTTCAGAGATTCCAGATGGACAAGGCTAAAGCGGTTAGCACTCCTCTTGCTACCCACTTTAGATTAAGTACGAGACAGAGTCCCTCTACTGAGTCGGATAAGGAGGAAATGAAACAGGTTCCATACACCTCAGCAGTGGGAAGTCTAATGTATGCCATGGTGTGCACGAGGCCAGACTTAGCACACGCAGTTGGATTGGTCAGCCGGTTTATGTCAAACCCAGGACGGGAACACTGGAATGCGATCAAATGGATCATGTGGTATCTACGAGGCACTTCCAAGATGAGGTTATGTTTTGGAAGCAGCGACAAACCAGTGTTGATGGGCTACACCGATTCAGATATGGCAGGAGATATGGATACCCGAAAGTCTACTTCGGGGTATCTGATTACTCTCTCAGGAGGAGCTGTGGCTTGGCAGTCAAGGTTGCAGAGATGCGTTGCGCTTTCTACAACAGAGGCAGAATTCATTGCAGTTACAGAAGCTTGCAAGGAATTGATGTGGATGAAGACATTCGTCCAGGAATTAGGTTTCAAGCAGGAGAAGTACATTTTGTACTGTGATAGTCAGAGTGCTATCTATCTCGGTAAAAATTCCACCTTCCATTCGAGGTCAAAACATATCGATGTGAGGTATCACTGGATACGGGACGTCCTGAGCTCAAGGCTATTAGAACTCAGGAAAATTCACACCGACGACAACGGTGCCGATATGTTCACGAAGGTTTTACCGAAGGAGAAGCTTGAAATCTGTCGTGCCATAGCCGGGATGACAAAACTCTCCACATAGTCAGAGTGGGGAGATTCAGAGAACTACGATTGGCTTGATCCCATCTCAGGGTACGTAGGCAGTCACAGAGATGCAGCCAGGGGTGGATCCTTTTGAGGATCCGGTTTGGATGATTGATGGTCGGCTCAGATTTTGGGAAATCTTCACCGAGGGGGAGATTTGTTGAGTGAAGTCCAGCAAGCACAACAGCAGCTGGAAACCAAGATCCACCGAAAGCAGCAAATAATAGAAGCCAGCTGCAAGTTGAAAAGTGCCAGCCACAATAAAGTGAAGACAGCCTGAGCAAGCTGTAAACGTGTCCAAACCGCGTGGCACTGTTCACGCGGTTTGGGCACTATAAATTGAGCCCTAAATCCATTGTTTCAATATCCCAAACGTGTGAGGAAAGATAGAGAGTAAAGTGTTTGAGAGTTTTTTGTAAAGCTTGGATTATAAGCTTTGTAATTCTTTTGTGGGTATATATAAAAGAAGAGTTTTCTCTCAATTCACCTCTATTATTGTGTGTTTATTCACAACAGGTGAATGCTCTCTCATTCAATCATACACATACTACATTTATGCTTCCATTTCCTTTCTATTTCCTTTTTTTTTCAATTACAAGGTTTTTATTTTTTCTATCCTACAGATTAAGCGCCCAGCTCGTGAGCCTTGTTATGACGATGAAGTTGACATGTCATACATTCCTCTTTGTGTCAGAGTTTATTCAGGTATGATTTCATTCCCCTTTGGTTTTGAATTCATTTTTCTACTTTCTGTAAACAAGTTAGATTTGTCGTATATGGCATTTATTTCCATTCAAATCAATAGCTATCATGATAACATATTTAGTTCTCCAATTTAAAAATATACTTCATTATCATCCTATTGGTTTTCATTAATATAATATAACTGAATTATACTTTTCTCCAGTCGTAACCACGAGAAGCAAGTGCCTGATGTTGGAATAATAAGCACAAATTAGAATAATATTACCGTTCACCAAGGATGTAAAAAGTGTAACTAGGTTGAGTCGCGGACTAGGTCGCTTTCTTTAAGACGTTTCGCGGCTCTGCTCGGAATTTGTCATTAATCGGCCTCGACGTCCCCAGGATAAAATAAGCCCAGATAAACACTGTCTCAATCGATTTGCACAAAACCGATTGATATACTCACATCCAACATAAAATTATTGCTCGGAATCTCAGCCTTTCGGCTCTATCAAACTCATTTTTTTCCTTCAAGTTGCTCACGCTAAGAAAAAAAAATTGCTCTCTGTTCTTTTTTTTCCAGTCGGTGTTTGTGTTTTGTGTATAGTATAAGAAAAAAAAAAAACAGATAAGCGCTCTCAAAGCAGTACAAAATTATTAAAGACAAAAAGAACGGAGCCTAAAACAGCTTATGAGATTTTTATCTGATGCTTCGCAGAGATGCTCAATAGAACAACAGGTGAAAGCTGATTTTTTCAAAGTCTCTGTAACACAGCTACAATTTAAGAGAGCAACTGTTTCAATATATATATATATATATATATATATTCTAAGTTGTAGGTTATAAAGGTTTTAAATCCCACAAATTGTAGCTTAGCAAAATAAATAGAAGTTATTGGGTAAATTTAATATTTCAGTTACAGGAGTTATTATAATCATAATAACTTGATTTTAATTTCTTTAAAAAATAATTTCTTATAAGTTATAACTCATAATACTTAAAACTTCTTGTAACTCCTCAAAACTTTAAAATCAATTTATTTTATTTAAATTCATCAAAACTAACAATCCCCCACTTGAATCTTAATAAAATATTTTCATCAAGCAATATAATATAACATCATAAGGCCGTGCATAAATAAAAGTGTCTTTCGACTTGAACTTTTACATAGTGTTGACGATTCAGATTATACTAGAGTAACTCGTAGTTTTGAACTCTATCTCTGACAACGTCACACACACAAACCTTTCAGGGTGTAGTCAAAAGCCCGAGCATTATGGTTGTGCTCGTATATCCCAGTATAGTGAATGCTCTAGAAATTTTTGCCTAAATTTTCATAAGAAGCGGCCACACTTCTACATTCACATAGGTGTGTCTATCAAGATTACTCATGTAGCTAGGTACTCCACTCTATATAGAGTATAGAACACATTAAGAGTTAAATAACTCATCCTTCTGTCGCTTCAGGATATCATGCTCTCAGAATGAAACTCACAAAAAAAATAAAAAAATAATAGCATGATTCATCATCACTTCATGACTTGTTATTACCCATTGAACCTATTTCTTGGAATCTACAGTCATTAGGTCGGGTTACCATCATAAGTGATTGTCTAATGGCAATAGTCTCATTCTTTTCTAGGTATTGTATATCTTCTCTCTTGCTAGTCCTTTTATCAGAAGATCAGCTAAATTATCATCAGTCCATACATGATCCATTCTTACAGCACCAGAATAGAGGTATTCTCTATCTGTACTGTGTATCTACAATCTCTTACTGTTATAATAATAGTTATGAATATTTGTCTTCATAGTCAAGCTGCTTCTTCACAAGCTGATGCTAGTGGTATCATCTCATACTCAAGGAAATATATCCCTTGGTAGCCTTGGAATCATCCGAAAAGATGTTCCAATTAACATCGCTATATCCTTCAAGGATAGCGGAAAAACTCTAAAAATATAACTCTAGGTTCATGGTCCTTTTTCAGGTACCTTATAACCTTCTCAATAGCATGTCAATACTCGTACCAATAAATCTACATAGTAATCCTATGACATATGCAATGCCAGGTCTAATGTAATCAAAACATAGCGTCAGTTACCAATGTTGTTCGCATACTCGGATTATCTAACATTGTCACCAATGTTCTTGAACAACTTTAACTAGAGTCATAAGGAGTACATGTAAATTTATATTTAGATTCTCTTTTTCTAACCAAGTAATTTTTTATTCCAAGAATTACACTAGTTTTTTCTAAGTTTTTCATAACAAATTTAGAAGACAACATAGACTTCGATAGAATTTACAATATGCATATAAAAAAATAAGCATATCAATATATAAACATTTCACATGTTTTCAAACTTTGAAAAAATCTGTTAATCAATTTCAATCACTTTGAAACCATAAGTAAAACATTAGAGGTAAAACCCCCACTATTTCCAATTTATCATTAAAGGTCGAGCCCCTACTATTCCTTAATATCAAAGAAATATTTTTCATTGAAACAATATGTTCATTTCAATCATAAAATTTATATGTTTCTATTAATGTTATACTCAAAGTCCTAGGTTCTCAAACCTTCCATGTTTCACATCATCAGTTCTAGCAGCTATAGTGATTTGAGAAAACATTAATCACATTTATCTTATTCACAGCTTGTACATAGACCTAGAACAAAGTATAATCATAATAGACATGACGGAAAACGGCAATGCCTACCCACCATCCCTCAAATCCACCAAACATGTTGATCTCAGAGATCGTAGTAACAAGTTGGTCTTCGGTAAGGTTCATTTTTGGAGCAGAACTTTTTAACCGGTAGTTCCGGGCAAGGTGCCATAGTTTGCTACAGTTGTAGCATTGGAACTAACTATCATCATTTCTTGAGGGAGGTTAGTGTCCATCCAGATTATTTCATTTTCGGTGATTATGATTCTTGTTATTCCTAAGGTCATAATCATTCATATTGAACAAAGACCATATATGCATGTATTTAGGACAGCCTTAACTTTCTATTATTCTTTTGCAGTAAATTCATCATGATAAATATCAAATAATGCATCAAACATACCGTTAAGTATTTGATTCCCACATATTTCATCATCGTTGTTTTATTAGTTTCAGCAATTGATTCATCTTCATTACCTTCTGCTTAGCAATTATAACAGCATTTGCATATGATTCACAGCTCTTGTATGTGAGGCCAGTGAGAATATACGCATATAAGCCTTCAGGAAAAACAATGTCAGGAATCATTGCTATACTTAGCAATGCCAACCTTCATGCTTCTCACTAACATCATGTTGAACAAGAAGAGTATCCGTTGAAACGTTGTCTCTCTCCAGTGTACATTTAATAAGCAATCGCAGTATAGGAAGAAAAACACACAATGAGAACAATCATACTTGTCAGCAAAAGAGTTAGAAAAATAATTAGCAAGTTTTACTCTTCGTCTTCTCTGCCTTAGGTGGCAATATCTTTGCTGCTTCAGCAGTTGGCTCAGCTATTATATATACAACAAAATGGGAACAACCTTCAAGTCTCAATTGAGATCAAGCACAAAAAGATCTAAGCTGATTAAATCATTGACACATGAAAGATCCAAACACCATTTTGAACTAACAAGTAACAACAAAGTTAAAAGTGTTCAATTATTTCTAGAACGAGA
The DNA here is from genome assembly GCA_019454045.1 of Zanthoxylum bungeanum. Classification (NCBI taxonomy): domain Eukaryota; kingdom Viridiplantae; phylum Streptophyta; class Magnoliopsida; order Sapindales; family Rutaceae; genus Zanthoxylum; species Zanthoxylum bungeanum. The sequence continues at coordinate 11,520 of SKCR01037880.1, read as the reverse complement.
ATCGATGAAAGCCATTTATGTTAGGAAAAATGAACTATATGATTGTATGAAAAACCAAGAAATTTTTATATTTAATTTTTTTTTACCACACGTGCTCTTGGTTTTCCAACATCATCTTGAGTTGATACTATTTTCTCATCATCCATAAAAATATGTAACTTTATTACTATAACAATCAACCATAGCTAGAAAATTAGATGACCAGATTCTCATCAAACTGAAATATATGTATCACCATTTATGATGATCCCCACTACTACCCTACGAGTCTCATATCCTAGTCCACTAGCAAATTTTGGCATAATCCTTGGGGTAAAATAAAGGCCACAAGATCAACATAGAAGTTCAAACATGGAACATGGTCAAGCCAATCCTAGTCAATGAAGTCATTGCATTTTCTACATAATTAAACCATATAAATAAGCCACATACAGGGACTGTTCGGCTTCCAAGAAATCATAAAAATCATGATTTCAATAACAACATATTTTAATCCAAAATCATTCAAATCGATAAACAATTCATTATAGGCAATATATTCCAAATTATTTCTCAAATAAAACTCACAGGATAAGTATAAAAATTTCAGAATATGACATCAGACTATCAACATCAATAATCTATATATCCACTCATATTCTAGCAAGCATTGAAAAAATTTCAATAAACAGTTAATAGTCATCAATTAAATTATAAATGTATTTAAACATTTTCCTACAACTTCTTGAAATTGTTGACAATTCTAAATAATCATCTCTATACATTAACAGCCATTTCACCATTGTCTATTCTAGAAGCTCAACAACTTCATCAATCTTAATGTCTCATCTCATATTTAGCATAAATGATTTTATCAAAATTATATACTCAAACATGCATATTCAAATACTGTAGAGACGTTGACAAAACAAAATAAGTCATGCAACATATACACCAAATATTTTCAAAAAAACATCAATTTTAAAACATCAGCATGACTATTATCACATGAAAGTTGTTACTTCATGAATGTGCTTATAAAACTACAGCAAAAGAGCTGACCATCTAAATTTAAGGAATATCATAAGCATACCAACAGAAAATTTATTAAAACATACAATCCCACATGGTTGAACATCTAAACCAATAATCATGTATATTTTTTCCTGTAATGCCAACCTTCATGCTTCTCACTAACATCATGTTGAACAAGAAGAGTATCCGTTGAAACGTTGTCTCTCTCCAGTGTACATTTAATAAGCAATCGCAGTATAGGAAGAAAAACACACAATGAGAACAATCATACTTGTCAGCAAAAGAGTTAGAAAAATAATTAGCAAGTTTTACTCTTCGTCTTCTCTGCCTTAGGTGGCAATATTTTGCTGCTTCAGCAGTTGGCTCAGCTATTATATATACAACAAAATGGGAACAACCTTCAAGTCTCAATTGAGATCAAGCACAAAAAGATCTAAGCTGATTAAATCATTGACACATGAAAGATCCAAACACCATTTTGAACTAACAAGTAACAACAAAGTTAAAAGTGTTCAATTATTTCTAGAACGAGAATCGATGAAAGCCATTTATGTTAGGAAAAATGAACTATATGATTGTATGAAAAACCAAGAAATTTTTATATTTAATTTTTTTTTTACCACACGTGCTCTTGGTTTTCCAACATCATCTTGAGTTGATACTATTTTCTCATCATCCATAAAAATATGTAACTTTATTACTATAACAATCAACCATAGCTAGAAAATTAGATGACCAGATTCTCATCAAACTGAAATATATGTATCACCATTTATGATGATCCCCACTACTACCCTACGAGTCTCATATCCTAGTCCACTAGCAAATTTTGGCATAATCCTTGGGGTAAAATAAAGGCCACAAGATCAACATAGAAGTTCAAACATGGAACATGGTCAAGCCAATCCTAGTCAATGAAGTCATTGCATTTTCTACATAATTAAACCATATAAATAAGCCACATACAGGGACTGTTCGGCTTCCAAGAAATCATAAAAATCATGATTTCAATAACAACATATTTTAATCCAAAATCATTCAAATCGATAAACAATTCATTATAGGCAATATATTCCAAATTATTTCTCAAATAAAACTCACAGGATAAGTATAAAAATTTCAGAATATGACATCAGACTATCAACATCAATAATCTATATATCCACTCATATTCTAGCAAGCATTGAAAAAATTTCAATAAACAGTTAATAGTCATCAATTAAATTATAAATGTATTTAAACATTTTCCTACACTTCTTGAAATTGTTGACAATTCTAAATAATCATCTCTATACATTAACAGCCATTTCACCATTGTCTATTCTAGAAGCTCAACAACTTCATCAATCTTAATGTCTCATCTCATATTTAGCATAATGATTTTATCAAAATTATATACTCAAACATGCATATTCAAATACTGTAGAGACGTTGACAAAACAAAATAAGTCATGCAACATATACACCAAATATTTTCAAAAAAACATCAATTTTAAAACATCAGCATGACTATTATCACATGAAAGTTGTTACTTCATGAATGTGCTTATAAAACTACAGCAAAAGAGCTGACCATCTAAATTTAAGGAATATCATAAGCATACCAACAGAAAATTTATTAAAACATACAATCCCACATGGTTGAACATCTAAACCAATAATCATGTATATTTTTTCCTGTAAAAGCTCAATTCAAAACAACACTCTGCAGGATGCAAACATCAATATTCCAATTTCATGAAATATGAATATTTGTCAAGACTCAGGATATAAAATATGTTAAAGCCAATTTTCTCACAAGCCTATCAATTCCTTAAAATTTATTTCTTGCATAATTTACTTTATAATTGCAACATAAGAACAGTAACAAACATAACATAAATGAATATGGCAGATTGATATCGTCTTAAAATTGTTGGAACAATAAGCACAAATTAGAATAATATTACCGTTCACCAAGGATGTAAAAAGTGTAACTGGGTTGAGTCACGGACTAGGTCGCTCTCTTTAAGACGTTTCGCGACTCTACTCGGAATTTGTGCTTGCAGTAATCGGCCTCGACGTCCCCAGGATAAAACAAACTCAGATAAACATTGTCTCAATCGATTTGCACAAAACCGATTGGTATACTCACATCCAACATAAAATTATTGTTCGGAATCTCAGCCTTTCGGCTATCCAACATAAAATTATTGCTCGAATCTCAGCCTTTCGGCTCTATCAAACTCATTTTTTTCTTCAAGTTGCTTACGCTAAGAAAAAAAAATTGCTCTCTGTTCTTTTTTTCCAGTCGGTGTTTGTGTTTTGTGTATAGGATAAGAAAATAAAAAAAAAAACAGAGAAGCGCTCTCAAAGCAGTGCAAATATTAAAGACAAAAAGAACGGAGCCTAAAACAGCTTTTGAGATTATTATCTGATGCTTCGCAGAGATGCTCAATAGAACAACAGGTGAAAGTTGATTTTTTCAAAGTCTCTGTAACACAGCTACAATTTAAGAGAGCAACTGGTTCAATACTTAGAGGCCTTTTAAATTAAAGCTAATGCTATATATATATATATATATATATTCTTAGTTGTAGGTTATAAAGGTTTTAAATCCCACAAATTGTAGCTTAGCAAAATAAATAGAAGTTATTGGTAAATTTAATATTCAGTTACAGGAGTTATTATAATCATAATAACTTGATTTTAATTTCTTTAAAAAATAATTTATTGTAACTCATAATACTTAAAACTTTTTGTAACTCCTCAAAACTTTAAAATCAATTTATTTTATTTAAATTCATCAAAACTAACACCTGATGATCAAAATCTCAATGGTGACTACTGCATCATTTCTAGCTTCAGTGACATCCTGAACGAAGAGAGAAAGGTAAATAGGATTACTAACAACAATAAAATGATTCCTTTATATCACATTTGACACTTTTGTGTCTTTCAGTTGCTTCTTTGATTACTTTTTTGGGATTATATGTGTGTGTATCTGGATTTTGATTCAATGTTTGATATCTTCACAGTTCAAAACTTGCAAGGAAGGAGGATCAAATAGAGGTGGGAGAAGCTAAGAAGACAAGCAAAGAATCTGAAGCTAAACCAGAATTAGGACTCATTGTTCATCCTTAAAGCTCTTATTTTTCCATCCTGAAAAGAGTATTATTGTTGCCCCAATGGCTAATAGTTAGCTCACTAAATAACAGTCTTTACAAATGTATAGGGTCTTGTTGGTGTGTGTGTGTGTTTTTTTTTTAAATTATTATTATTAGTATTGACTTGTATGTACGGTTTTCCTCCAATAGAGAGTATCTTATAAAATTTGGGAGGTCCCATCCTCCTTTCTTAAAAAAAAAAAAAAAAAAATCTCTTGTCCATATTGATATATAAAATTTTTTCGACAATCTCAAATTATAGTATACTCACCTTACTAAAAAGGAAATTAACCTGAGTGGAAGTAGTATATCAAATAAGAACTTTGGGATTGCTTATTATTATTAAAAATGTCATCAATTTTATTTGACAAAAATGTTACTTAAAATTTATATTTCATTTCGGTCCAGACACTTTCTTCTCGTGATAAATATTTTTTAAATTTAGTAAAATAGATAAATATCATTAGATTTATTTTTAGCACAATAAAAAAATATATTGATTCCCCCGAATTTTGTAAATGTCATTTTGACTAAATTTTTGGAAGGTAGAAATCACCCTAATAAAATTTTGAGACTCCATATGTCTTTTTACTGAATTTTCAGAATTTTAGGGGGTGTATATATCTATTTTGAAAACAAAGGGGTGTGTTTGTATTTTCATTTTTTTCCAAGTCTGGTATATAACGAACTATAAGCGCCAAAACTCTCAACGTTTAATTCTTCCTCAGCGTTCTGTCATCTTCGACTTCGTTCGGTAAGTTTTTTGGCTTTAATCTCTTTAACTTCATTTTTTTTCGTTTTTATTTCGCTATGGCAAAATTACGATCTCTTGCTTCCTCCCCTCGCTCAGCACGGCCTGGGGAGGGAAGTCTTGGGCGGGATATTTCGAATAGACCCAGTATTGTTGGCCTTAAGTCTTTCTTGAAATTGTTCTGAGAATGAAAAAATCAATTGATTTTTTCTAAAATCAATGCTACGAGGATAACCTAAGGGCTTAGGTCTAAGTCAGATGGATAGATAGATTCGTTAACCAAACTTTTAGACCTAGTCAACCCTTTAGAACTGGTTTAAAATTTGGGTTTATGCATTAAAATTCGTCAGTCAACGTATGTTGACTGACAAATTTTGAGGTCAAAATTTACCGGAATGGGCAGAAAATGCCGCCTATTCCGGCGAGCGCCTGGCCCCAACGATTTGGGGCCAGGCGTGGTGGCCATAGGCTACCGAACCTAAACGCGGCACTTAAGTGACACGTTTTAGAACAATGGAAAAAAGATACCCATTAAATGGTTCTTCAAGAAAGACTCTTTCATTACCATATCTGATCCCAAACAGTATTATTTTTCTTTATTTTCGGAAAACAGTTCTAGTTTTTGAGTATTGTCTCTTTGTCAGTTGTATTTTGGTATGTTCTTTTTTTTCCCCTGTTCTGAAAAGTGAAAAGGATCTAGAAAGCATTTCAGTTTCTTTTCTTATATGAAAAATGTTGGTTTCTTCAACTTTTTGTTTAATCCCTAACAATGTTATGCAAGGATTTCACTGGTTCATGATTTCGATAACTATGGATATGTATTTGAAATATTGTTCTGTTTTTTGTTTGTTACTTGCTTTGTATCTTTGAGGTTGCTTTACTTTATGCATGTTCTTCTTTTCAATTATTCAAACTCTAATAGTTTCTCGTGTTCAGGTTTAAGGAATTAGAAAGTAGTGCTTGGTGGGAGAGTAAATACAGAAATGACGGCTATTGGTGCAACTACTGTGGATCGTGTAACCAATGATAAGAAGGAATCGCAATTCCTGGAATTGTGGAAGCAAATGAAAGACCATTTTCCTGAAGAATTGAGGAAGGAATCAGGTTCTCTTCGTAATGGTCCCCAGCTCACTGTAGCTACAGTGAGGGAGTAGGGAGGAAATTAGGGATAATGTTTGTACATATATCATTACTCTATTTCCTAACCATTATCTGATATTATCTTCTCTTATGTTATGCTTACTTTTGACTCTTTTTTTCAAATATGATGTGACATTAAATGTGTACTTGTAACTACAGATCATTTTTAGGCCAATACGGCTCATTTTTTGGCCAATCTATACTTTCAATCTCGCTAAGTGTGCTCAGAAGCAAAGGAATGCTAGAGGTTCAGCAATCAGCAATGTCAACTAGTGCAGCTGCTGTGGATTATGTAAAGTTTGATGAGAAGGAATCACAATTCCTGCAACAAAGGAAGCCATTGAAAGAGAATTTTATAGAAGAATTGAGTAATGGATCAGGTTCTCTTGGTAACGATCCCCAGCAGGAGAAGAAAATGCCTTGTGACAAGTGAGTGATCAAGGCTTTTTATTTTCTATCTATTATCTGGTGTTAGCTTTGTCGTGAATCACCGATCACTCTTGGAGTGTTTGAGGAAAAACCGAATTGTATTTTATTACTCTCAAGAATAAATACTAAGTTACACATTGAAACTTACAAAAAACCTCAAATCTCTTTATACAATACTCACACACTCACTGGGATGATTTTCAACTGATCATGAGGCTCCATTTTATAGTGATCAAACCGCGTGAACAGTGTCACGCGGTTTGCCAACTCACTCACACGTTTCCAGCTGCTCTGGCCATGCAAGTCAAGCTTGTTTTCCGTGCCAGTGCTCATAAAGCTGTCTTGACAAAGCTGTCTTCACAAATCTCCTCCTCGGTGAAGATTTGCCCTGAATTTGAGCCGACCATCAATCATCCAAATCGGATCCTTCAAATGATCCTCCCCTGGCTGCATCTGTATGACTGCCTACGTACCCTGAGTTGGGATCAAGTCAATCGTAGTTCTATGTATCTGAAAAACAAACATCATCTGACAGTTATCCCAGTTATGTCTCTGCACAACTCTAGCTTGTCTCGGGTAACCACGTTTGTTAACATGTCTGCTGGATTCTCATCTGTATGGATCTTCACTAGTCTCAGCAGTTGTTGATCCATCACCTCGCGTATCCAGTGATAGCGAATGTCAATGTGTTTCGTCCAGACATGATACATTGAGTTCTTGCTCAGGTCCAGAGCACTCTGACTGTCACTATGTATCTTGTAGTCTGTTTGCTTGATCCCTAACTCTTGGAGAAACCGCTTTAGCCACAACATTTCTTTTCCTGCCTCAGCTATGGCGATGTACTCAGCCTCTATTGTGGATAATGCAATACACCTCTGCAATCTTGACTGCCATGACACAGCTCCCCCTGTAAAAGTGTAGATGAATCCTGATGTAGATTTCCTACCATCAAGATCTCCCGCCATATCTGAATCTGTATAGCCTTTCAAGATCGGATCAGCTCCCCCGTAACATAGACGAAACTTCGTTATACCCTTGAGGTACCTGAGAATCCATTTGACTGCTTCCCAGTGTTGCTTTCCAGGGTTAGAGAGAAAACGGCTCACTACACCCACTGCGTGTGCAATATCTGGCCTGGTACATACCATTGCATACATTAGACGTCCAACAGCTGAAGAATATGGTATTGCTGACATTTCCTCTATCTCTTTCTTGGATGAGGGGCACGAACTCTTGCTCAGTTTGAAATGGTGCGCTAGTGGAACGCTGACTGGTTTGGCTTTCTATATATCGAATCTTCTGATTACCCGTTCAATATACCCCTCTTGTGAAAGCCACAACTTCTTGTTCTGTCTGTTAGGAACAATCTCCATTCCCAAAATCTGTTGAGCTGGTCCCAAGTCTTTCATGTCGAAAGCCTTAGAGAGTTCTTTCTTCAGCAGGCTGATCTTCGCTGCTTCTTGTCCAACAATCAACATGTCATCTACGTACAGTAGAAGAGCAACGAAATTTCCATCTGGAAACCTCTGAATATATACACACTGATCTGCTGCAGTTCTTTTGTAGCCTTGACCCACCATGAATGAGTCGAACTTCTTGTACCATTGCCTCGGTGCTTGCTTGAGCCCGTACAAGCTCTTTTTCAGCTTGCAAACAAGGTTTTCTTTACCTGAAACCTTGAATCCTTCTGGATGTTCCATGTAGATTTCTTCATTCAGATCACCATGAAGAAATGCTGTTTTGACATCCTTCTGTTCAAGCTCCAAGTTCAGTGTGGCTACCAATCCTAGGATGACTCGGATTGAAGCCATTTTTACCACCGGTGAAAAAATCTCATCAAAGTCAATTCCCTTTTTTCTGTAGGAATCCTTTGACCACTAGCCGAGCTTTGTGTTTCACCACTTTTCCGTTGCCATCTTTCTTGAGCTTGAATACCCATTTGTTCTTCAGTGCCTTCATTTCATGTGGGAGCTTGACTATCTCATAAGAGTTGTTTTTCTGCAGAGATTCCATCTTATCATGCATTGCGTGCAACCATTTATCTTTGTCCTTATGAGATACTGCTTCGTTGAAGGTTTCTGGCTCCCCCTCGTCAGTAAGCAGAATGTATTTTGATCCTGAGTATCTGGCTGATGGAATCCGGCCTCTCTCGGATCTTCATACTGGAGGTTCTGGCTGTCTATTGTCATCTGGATCTGTGGATGACCATGAAGCCTCTGCTGGAGCAGGTTGCAGCTCCCCCTACTCAACACCTCCTTCCTCCTCTGGTTCTGCTTCCGGTATGTCTTGCACCCCATCATCATCTGTGGCCATTGGTGTTGGTGCTAGTGCTGGGGTTGTGTCTGGATTTGCATCGGCATTGTCGGCACTGATTTTAGAAGGCATCTGGGCTTTTCAATGTCTTCTATTGTCTGGTCTTTAAGAAACACTACATCCCTGCTTCTGATGACCTTATTTTCCTTCAGGTCCCATAACCTGTATCCAAATTCTTCGTCTCCATAGCCTATGAAGATGCATGGAGTAGTCCTTGCAACGAAATTCTGCCTGAGCTCCTTGGATACATGTGCAAATGTTAAACATCCGAATATTCTGAGGTAAGAATATGAGGGATTCTTACCAGACCACACTTTCTCCGGAATCTCGAAGTTCAATGGTACAGATGGTGATCTGTTGATCAGGTAGCAGGCGGCACGAACAGCTTCTCCCTAGAATGGCTTTGGCAGCTTAGCCATACTGATCATGCTTCTGAATTTCTCCATAATGGTGCGGTTCATCCTTTCAGCCACACCATTGTGTTGTGGGGTGCGTGGAACAGTCCTCTCGTGTCGAATGCTGTGACTTCCGCAGTAGGCATCGAACTCCCTGGAAGTGTATTCGCCTCCATTGTCTGTACGAAGGCACTTCAGTTTCTTCCATGTTTCACGCTCGACCATGGCATAGAACAATTTGAAATAGTCCAGGAACTGATCCTTTGATTTCAGAAAATACACCCATACTTTCCGAGAAGCATCGTCAATAAAAGTCAGAAAATATTTCTTACCGCCTAGTGAGTTTACCTCCAAGGGACCACATACATCAGAGTACACTAGACTGAGTAACTCTGATTTCTTTGTAGAAGAGAAATTGAAAGAGACTCTGTGTGACCGAATAGACAGTGGTTGCAAGGATCCAGAGTAGCATTTTTGGAGACGGTGATTAGATCCTTCTTTGTCAAGGTAGACAAACCTCTTTCACTCATGTGACCGAGTCTCTGGTGCCACAGATTCTGAGAAGCCTCCCGTTCAGCTACATTGAGGCTTTCTGCACAAATCTTCACATGAGTCTTGTATAAGGTTCCACAGATATGTCCTGGCGATGACCATGGCACCTTTTATCATCCTCCAAGTGCCGTTGCTGAAGTGGTTATCATAACCCTGTTTTTCAATAGCTACCCTTGAGAGTAAGTTGAGCCGAAGTTCTGGAACATGTCTGACCTCCTTCAGGGTTATTGTATACCTTGCATTTGTCCGCAACTGTATTTCGCCAATTCCTACTATCTGAGAAGAACTGGTATTCCCCATCTTCACTGCTCGAAAGTCTCCTGCTTTGTATGTTGTGAAGAAATCTTTGTGAGGAGTGACGTGGTAGGATGCTGCAGTATCTACCACCCACTCGACATCATGAGTTGCGGTATGAAGGCATGCTTCTTCCTGACCGGAGCATATAGCTACATCCACCGTGGTAACTACTAGTGTCTCCGCGTCATTCTTCTTCGGCTGGTTATTGCCTTGTCCCTACTCCCGTTGCAGTTTCCGGTAATTTTTCTTCAAGTGGTCTTCTATGCCACAGTGGAAGCACTTGTATGTCTTTTCCCCGTCCTTGGACCTGCCCCTGCTTTTGCTTCTGCCTCTTCTCCCACCTTGATGTTTCTCCTGTTGTCTTCTCCGCTGCTTCGAGACAAGGGCTTCTGTTTGATCTGAGCCCACGTCTTTTCTTCTGGCTTCTTTATTTGACAGGGCATCATTTACCATAGGCATGAAAAGTTTGCCTCCTGGAGCTGAGTTGCTGAGAGTAACCACCAGAGTCTCTCAATTATCAGGAAGAGAACTAAGTAACAAGAGAGCTTGAATTTCATCTGCCAGTTGCATGTCTACTGCAGACAATTGGTTCACCAGGCTTTGGAACTCGTTGGTGTGTTCTGCAACGGAAGTTCCACTCTGTAGCTTCAGGTTCACCAAATGCCTCATGATTAAGGATTTATTCCGAGCTGTTTTGGCCTGGAACATGTTTTCCAATTTCCTCCACATTTCATAAGCATCTGTGTCCTGTGCTACATGGTGGAAGACACTGCGACCGATCCACTGCCTAATCTGACCCAAAGTTTTGTTGTTAAGTTTGTTCCAGTCATACTCCTTAACAGACTCTGGTTTATCTCCCTTAAACTCGATGACATCAAACAGATCTTTACAATGTAAAAAATCTATCATCCTAGGTCTCCAGAGGGAGTAATTAGTGGCAGCCAATTTAATCATTGCACCAGAATGAGAATCCTCCATCTCCATTTTAAGTTTTAAATTTTAAAATGAGAATACCCTAAAATCGGGTCTGAATTTCACAAATTTGAGGTCACCGTTGAGTCCGGAACGGTCGAAAATGGTAGAATAGACACTTCGTTGGTCTAAATCCGACACATGGGCTGATTTATAAATTCCTAAAAGTTCTGGGGCAAAACTATAAATTTCAAAACTTCAAGGAGCTAAATGAAATTTACCAGGCTACTGACGTGGCAGGTGGGACCGGATTTGCTGACATGGCGGCTGACGTGGCAGGTGATGTGGAAGCTGACGTGGCACGCTGACGTGGCAGTGTGGGACCTGTATGCTAACGTGGCAGACACGTGGCAACTGACGTGTCGCTGACGTGGCTGACACGTCACTCGTCTTCAACCTTGAGATGTGCAGCGCGTGGTGCGCGTGGGGAAGCGTGAGTTTCTCCCTGGACGGCGCGTGTGGGTTGCTGGGACGTCGGAAAATACCACCGTGCTCGTCTTGACGTGAACTA